>NW_020869040.1:1135244-1155244 GCF_003789085.1 Penaeus vannamei | reverse complement strand
CTTTGTTATCAGGGTAATTTTCTATATTACGTCCGCGTAACGATGATTTTGGTATCGGATTCCTCTCACTTTATACAATGCAAATATGTAGGCTTTATTGCGTGGAAACCCCCTGTTAGCGGTAAGCATGGCCCCGATAGGAGAGGGCATGGAAGGTTCCAGGGAAAATGGGGGGTTAAATAACACTATTAATGTAATGCACATTGAAAATAACCATGGATATTCACATGACTTTCCATTGCAGGGGGGTGGGTCCCCTGCGACCCCCCCCCTGGGGGGGGGCCGCCCACCAACCCCCGCCGAGGAAACAAAACCTCCACCATGTATTCACGGCAGGCTAGAGCGTTACCTAATCATCGTCGATGTCGGAGTGGCGGGCGTAATATTACAATTACCTCGTAACATGCCCACCGAATCAGTATATTAACCTTGGCATAGTCAGCATTGTATATAAAGACGATTGTAGTATAATCAGGATGAACAGGGTGGCCCGCCCTAGTCAGTGGGTTTTGCGCCTCTTTCGATGTTACACCGATGGCCTCAAGGTCGAGTTTCCCGTACTCTGGAGAAACATCCGTATTCCTAACCGAAATAACCGTTGCGTTTAGTTCTTCGCCATAGCCGCCGCGATGGCCGAATGTGGAGGTTGCTCGTACTCAGAGACGGATTTCCTGTGCGAAATAGCAACCAGCCAGGAAGAAGCGGCAGAGATGTGGGTAATTTCGTATATTACCTCCGTCGCTCCAATAACGATGACTTTGGTATTGTTAGATTCCTCTTACTGTCCACATTACAACCTGCCTCCTTCACTTTCTGCACCCTCCCTACTATTAGCAGCATCTATCAATCAGGTTAGTACCTTAAAAATCCTAGATTATTTTAGGTTATCAGCTCTGCATCTAGTTCATGTGCGCTCCATCCTGCCGTGAATATGTGGTGGAGATTTTGTTTCCTCGGCGGGGGTTGGGGGGTGGCAGCCCCCCCACCCCCCTAGGGGGAGTTGCAGGGGGCTCAACCCCCTGCAATGGGAAGTCATGTGAATAACCATGATTTTTTTCACTGTGGGGTTATATTATTAGGGTAATTTTATGTATTACATTTGCCGCTCCAACATCTTCGCCCCCGCTATCGGGGCCAAGTTTGTCGCTAACAGGGGGTTTCTGTGCAATAAAACCTACATATTTGCATTGTATAGAGTGAGAGGAATCCAACGATACCCAAATTGTCGATATCTGTTATGCGGACATAATATAGAAAATTACCGTCATTTTTCTGTTTTGCTTAAATTCAGAATTTGAATTTGAATTAGATTTACCCTACAAAATACAGTAATTGTAGAGGAGATGGGATGCCTGCTTTTTTCATATATTTTTCCCCCTATCCCCTACGATCTTGGGTGACACATGGCAGAATTGGGGGTTTTAGTGGGGTGGTAACTCCAATCACTATGCTTCCTTAGCATGCAGCTGTAAAAAACAAAAACCTTCCAAATCTGGGGGCTATGGACCCCCTTCATATCGCTGTTCTTCCCTAGCCACGACAGCGACAGGCCTACTGGTGAAGCGTATAAATGCGCCATACAGTGATGTCACAGCAAATTATATCTTAAAATGTCATTAGATAATACATAAATTTATTTGATTACTGAAATATACCAGTACTTCATATTAGTTATGGACGAAGTATGGTAAGAATGCATGAAATTACTCCAAAATGTATTTCAACCGATAGAGAGTAGCACGTTTATTACTTTCCTGAGCGCCATCTTATAAGTTGCATGGGTTGTTTACATTGACTTCGCCGATAAGCAAAGAGGGGAACTTAGTCTTGTGTGACAAATTTCGGCACCTTTATTTTATTATTGTAGTTATTATCTATTTCCGCACTTCAAATTTGACCTTCTCGATTACTTTGCATGTTCTTCCATTTCATGTTTGTTTTTAAAAAATTTCATATCCTCTAGATTAACCCAGAATACCCCACTTATATATATTGTGGCACACCATATAATTGCAATGATAAAACCTTTATTTTTGTGACAATGATTGTATGGACTTCTAATGCTTTAATAAATGTCTCAATCTTTCAATCTCAATAAAAATGTGCAGGGCGCTAATGAGCGCATAAAGCGCATATAAATAAAAGGCTCATTCCTTAAAACTTTCAATTATGATTGCTCTGCAACCCCTGATGTGATTTTGATAAGAGTTGACAATTTTTTTTTGGCATTTCAAGAGTTTTGTCCATTAAAACCTAAATTGAGGTGTTCTAGAAGACTTGAAAAATATGTCCAAGTGCCTAGTTGGACCCTCACTTGATTTACTTGGACTTGGACTGCATGGCATTTTTTGCAAAATATTTTCTTCATTGCTGTAGTTATTCTTTGCCTGCATTGATTATTTCATGAATCAGTGAGTGTAATTTTGTCCTTCACTTTCTGACTGTGTCATTACTTATTCTCTCTATTTTAGTGCTGCCATTATGTAAATATAGACTTGGCTGTTACCTACATGTTGTGAAACTTTCTTATTATAAGTGAGTGAATGAGTGATTGAGTGAGTGATTGAGCAGAAGTTTTGTCTTTCTGTCCAAAGTTTACTTTGTACCATTTGGCTGTGTGAAACTGAAACTGTGTATTAACATGAAATAGGTAAAATTGGATTTTGTATGCCATCATGATATAGATGATTTAAGCATTAGAGGTGACTCGTGTGAAGCCCTGAAAACAAGCAATGTATTGCTTGTTTTGTAATACAATGGCCTTATTATTTTCATTGCCTTCATTATGGTGGGGTAGCCTTGAAAATAAACAATATGAAACTGTATGTGTCCTCCAAGCTTTATTTTATTTTATTTTAACCTGATTTGTACTAATATCAGACCATAAGAATTTCTGAATCTCATTCATGAAATTCAAGTCATAGCCTTGAAATTTATGTATATACACTGTTTCTTATTAGAAGAAAGTCATTCCTTTTATATTAATAAAAACTTTTCAAATCATTACAGATGAAAACAAATTTGGCCAGAAGTTAATGGAAAAATTTGGATGGTCTAAAGGGAAAGGCCTTGGAAGAGAAGAACAGGGAATGACTGACTGTATCAAGGTTCTAACAAAGGACAACAAGAAAGGTATGGACTTGTTTTATAAACTCTAAATATGGCAGCACAAGCTATTCTTCATTTCAGTTATCATGTGAATTCTAAGGTATTTTCCTTCTGTGACATTGTTGCAAATTAGAAAGAAAGAAGCCTAGTTATAGAATATCATCATTTATTTAATATTTATGGATTGGATAACTTAATTTTCAGTTTGTGACAGCTGTCATAGAAGAAAAAAAACATAAAATAAAATTCACTCTTGTATCAACCTACTATCATATGTAGAGTATCCATAACAAATTACACCATTAAGTAATTAATCATTTTATGAATTTCAGCTTTTTGCAACCCTCTAACACTAGGCCTTTGACACACAACTTGGAAAATGCACACATACAGGATATTTCAATGCTTAATAATGTTAATAGATATTTCCTGGTGGTATTTTGTGTGTACCATGCTAAGTTATACTGTTACTTGATTCAAATATGCAAAGATTTTTTTCTTTTATTCTTTGAGCTTGAATAACTTGTATGCAAAGAATTTTCTTTTATTGCATGTGTTTTGTAGAGGCTCCAATTGGCATTGCTGAGTATAAAAGAAAAGAGTAAATGTAAACTAATGCTGTAAGATCTTATTAAAGAGAAGGGTATTTTAATAAAGAAGACTAAAGATAGGCGAAATCCTAAAGCTTGATATATTCACAACAAAAGAGAATAGCTTTGTCCTTTCATATATAATTTCGTTTAAGAATCTTAAAATAAAATTTCTCTGTTTCTTCTCCATCTAGGTATTGGATACAAGGGGTCCGACGACGAGTGGATCAAACACTACGAAGGATTTGAAAGCGTCTTGGCTAACCTCAACAGTGATAATTCCAAGGAGAACTCTTGTTCTAACAGTGCTGCTAACAGTGATGATGAGAAAAAGAATGCATCATCCTTAGAGAAGCGGTCGAAGGGCTCCCGAGCCAGAGTTCAGTAAGTATCTTTTTTATTTTAATAGAGTTTGTATTTGTATTCAAGGAGCTTGTTAAGATATCTGCTTGATTCCTTTTTATTCTTCGGTGAGTGTGTGTGTGTGTGTGTGTGCGTGTGCGTGTGCGTGGTGCGCTGGCGTGTACGTGTGCGTGTGCGTGTGCGTGTGCGTTGGGCGTGTGTGCGTGCCTGTGTACATTTGTGTGTGGTGTGAAAGTGAGAGTGAGTGAGTGAGTGTATTTTATTTATTTGTTTATGATGAGCAATTCATGAAATGTGTTACAGCCATCCATTTACAGTGTCAGCTTAATTATCTCACTTTTTTCAGCTACCACAAATTCACTCGTGGCAAAGATGTGAGCCGTTATAATTCGGATGACATTGCATGCATCATTGGGTCAAAAAGATCCAAGCAACTTGCTGATATTGAGGCAACTCAGATCAAGGAAGAGGATGAGGTTGGTCAGCAAGTGAAGCTGAATGGCGTTACCACTGTTAAAGGTGGTACGGTTCAGGTGAGTTAGAACAGATGCTTTTTTCTTTCTTTTTCTTTTTCTTTCTTTCTTTCTTTCTTTCTTTCTTTCTTTCTTTCTTTCTTTCTTTCTTTCTTTCTTTCTTTCTTTTCTTTCTTTTCTTTTCTTTTCTTTTTTTTTTTTCCCTCTCTCCCTCCTTATTTTCATTATATTGGAATTTTTATTTTCCATCTCTTCATTTCCTCATACAGTATGTAAGTGTTTTGTTGAGCAGCAGTAAGCTATAACACTGATATATATATACTCAGAGACTTTTGTACATTTCCCAATAAACTCAATATATTAGTTCTCATTTCTTTGCCTTGAATATGTAATTAGTTTTACAGAATATTTACATGCTGGTGAATCTTTTCTGCCAGACAGCTTTAATTTTGCTCTTTTATTATATATATATAATTTTGCAAAACTACAACCTCTACACATTCAGTTCTGCAAAACCTTTCCACAGACATTGGATTCTTTAGACATATATTAACACATTTAGTTTTGCAAAATCATTGTCTGCACACATTTTTTCACACACCCAGACACTTTGCCTGTTCTCTTTAAAAACACATTTTTATTTGAAGTTAATATTTAATTGTGTGCCCTTTATTTCTAAATATCCATGTCTTGTGCATTCTGTCTGAGTTGCCCCATTTTGATAGAAGTTATATTTAATTGTGTTGCCCTTGCGTATTTCTAAGTATCCATGTCTTGTTGCATTCTGAGACTTAAACCTCTGAGTTGGCCAAAATACAAGTTTACTACACTTGAGTGCTCATTTTTGATGGCATGCAGTACTTATACTGCCTGATTTATACTGGTGGCAAATCGCCAAGTGCAAAAATTAACCATGTTCACTAGTTTCTGTATCTTTAATATGCTTATCACAAAATCCATTTGTTTTTTTGATTTTTTTTTTTTTTTTTTTTTTTTTTTTTTACTTTTTTTTTCAGACACATCTTTTTTTATTATGAGATATTTACTTTTATGTTGCATTGTCTTCGTAATTTGTTTGACATAATGAAACTTTCATGGGTCTTTTCATAAGGGTAACTTAATTTTTAATTCTTATTGATTTTTCTGAAAACATTGTTAAAACGCATTGGTATTTTGATTAAAGTATTGTTTACGTTTTGTGAATTTTTTGCCTTTGATCACGTTCCATTTCTGCATTTTCTTCTTGATTTATGTTTTATTTTGCAAGAGTCTATGCTTTTGAGATTCTTTGCTCTTATGTCCAAGTTTACATTGGCAAGTATATTCAACAGAGATGACTTTGAGACGAATGGCAGTTTTGGTTTTGGCTATGGGAATGCCAGAGGCAAGCAAGGTGTCTGAGAGAGAGAGAGAAGGGTTTGCAAGAGTATCCAGAGAGAGAACGGAGACGATTACACTGGGGATCAGGCAGAAAGGAAAAAGAAAAGAAGAAGAAGAAGGACAAGGTCAAGCAGAAGGAAGTAGGAGAAGAAGAAAGTGTGTCTGACACTGAGGCTTCAGTCTCAAAAACTGAGAAGAGGAAGAGAGAAATAGATGAAGACTTAGACGCTGAAACACAAGGTAAAGTTGATGAGATTGTCAAGAAGAAGAAAAAGAAGAAGAAAAATAAGGAAAGGGAAAATGATGCTGAAGATGTGGATGCTGAGAATTTAACCATTGAGAACTGTCAGGAGGCAGAGGCTGAGAAACTTCATGTTGACATGGATAACGAAAAGGAGAAAAAGACGAAAAACAAGAAAAAGAAGGTAGAATTGGATGTAGTGAAAGCAGAGGAATTGCCAACTGAAAACAGCAGCAAAGCAGAACCTGATAACATGCAAAGTGAAGATGGTGTGAATAGTGAAAAGAAGAAAAAGAAGAAGAAGAAGAAAAGTAAAGATAAGAATACAGAAGAGTTACCTATAGAAAATAGTTGTGAAGGAGAATCTGAAAATGTGGATGTTCAGAGGACAGATGAGGTAAGAGAGAATGGAGAGGAAGTAAATGGAGTGGATGCAGGAAATGAAATGGAAAAACCAAAGAAGAAAAAGAAGAGGAAGTTAGATGAAACTGATGGAAATAATGAGGAAAGTGGTGTTACTGAACCACAAACCAGTGAAAAGAAAAAGAAAAAGAAGAAGAAAAGCTTATGCCAAGAAGAAATTCAAGAAGAGAATTGTAATGAACCTTCAGATGAAATTCCCAAAGCCATGCCTCCAGACTGCACGGATGAGGGAGAGGCAAAAATTGCAGAAGAAACTTCGCAAATGGAAGAATCTACACCCAAAAGGAAGAAGGGAAAGAAGAAGAAACAAAAAGGAAGTGAAGACAAAGATGAGAATTCTCCCTCAGAAGAGGGTGATTTAAGCACAGCAACAGAAGGCAATAAAGAGGGAGCAGAGAGTGAGGAAACAAATAATTCTGAAGGTAAATCAGACGGAAAGAAAAGATGACTAGAGCTAGACTTCGTGGATCTTGCTGTCTCTGATGTTATTACAAAAGACCCAACATCATTTGCTAAAGAGATTGAAAGAAAAAAAGCAAATGTGCAGAAAATAATAGAGAAGATGAATTCCACAGAACGGAAATTCAAGCAGACTCAGATCCAAAAGGAAGAAGCATCAAGTGAAAGGGAGAGCAAGGTTTCAGGTAACAAGGAGTCGCAAAAGCAAATTGAAACTGGTCAGATGAAAGAGTTTGAACCCAGGTATAAGAAGCCAAAGAAACAAAAACCCATCCAAAAATGGAAGCAGAATGTCAGGAACAGTGGGCCAATAGATCATAATGCCAGGAGCAGTAGGCGAAGGAAACAGAATGCCAGGAACAGTGGGCCAAGTAATCAGAATGCTAGCAACAGTGGGCCAAGTAATCAAATGAGTTCCCAAAATCAGATGCAGAATACTGGGAACAGTGGGCCAAGCAATCAAATGAGTTGCCAAAATCCAATGCAGAATATTGGGAATAATGGGCCAAGTAATCAAATGAGTTGCCAAAATCAGATGCAGAATACTGGGAACAGTGGGCCAAGCAATCAAATGAGTTGCCAAAATCCAATGCAGAATATTGGGAATAATGGGCCAAGTAATCAAATGAGTTGCCAAAATCTGATGCAGAATACTGGGAACAATGGGCCAAGTAATCAAATGGGTTGCCCAAATCCAATGCAGAATACCATGAACACTGGGCCAAATAACCCTATGTGTGTGTGTGCCTCTCTCAGGAATCTGATGCCAAATATGATGAACATTGGGGCAAATAACCAAATGTTTTTCAGCAATCTGATGCAGAATATGTGGAACATAGGGTCAAATAATCAAATGTTTTTCAGAAATCTAATGCAGAATATCAGGAACTTAGGACCAAATAATCAGATGCTAGGGCCAAATAACCAGATGCTAGGGCCAAATAACCAGATGCTAGGGCCAAATAATCAAATGCTTTTCAGAAATCCAACACAGAATATCAGAAACAGTGCGCCAAATAATCAAATGTTTCCCAGAAATCCATCGCAGAGACCCTTCAGCAATGGGCCAAATAATCGGAAACCTTTCCCTAATGCAGGAAACAGTGAAGAGAAATGGAAACCAAAAGAAAAAAAGGCTATCAATGTAGAAGAAGTTAAAGAAGGTTTCAAAGGTTTCAAAGGTTCATCGGTGTTGAAGCATAAGGGGTATGAAATGTGAGGATTGGGAAAAGATGTGTAACATTGTGTATTTCCAGTGTTTGGTGTACATATGTCTGTCTGTGTCTGTTTCTTTAATGAGTAGCTCCAAGAAAAAAGGAAAGCTAAAGTTTATGTTTTGAAACAGTTGATGGAAAAGGATGAAGTGACAGTGATTTGTTTCTTGTCAGATAATATGTATAGTAACATAGTTACAATTGTATATCTTTAGGATTTGAGAATTCGTTTTAATTCTCCAGAAAAAGAAAAGTTCCAAAAGTGTTGAATAAGAAACACAGTCATTGAGAAAATTAATGCCAATTAATACGTGTAAATGAGAGTGAATAATTTAAGGCAAGTGGATGGCTAAGATTATTTCCCTGTTTTCTCTTTAATCTGTAAAAAGTTAATTAATACTAAGGAAAAAGATGTATGCAAAGTAGCACTTATTACCAAGACAAGATAGGGAATATAATTTTTTTTTTTTTTTACACCAGAGTTAGAATGTACTGCAGGTACAGAAAAATATATTTACACTTGAGGATTGTTAAAATGGAAACTATTGAATTCAGCAGGCCTGTGCTGATCCCCTAGAGTTTTTATGATTGTTAATCAATGGATTCCACATAATTTATGATGTTATCTCATATTGAAATAAAATGTGAAAATTGTCAATTTTTTTTATAACCCTTCTCCATCCTCCTCTCTCTCCCTCCCCCCTTTTCTCTCTGTCACTCCTCCCTGTCCCTCTCTATCCTCTTCATCCTATCTATCTGAACATTCTCTCTTGCTGTTCTATCTCCTTCTCTCTCCCTTTCCACTCCTCTCTCTCTCTTCTCCCCCTCCCCCCCCCCTCTCTCTCTCTCTCTCTCTCTCTCTCTCTCTCTCTCTCTCTCTCTCTCTCTCTCTCTCTCTCTCTCTCTCTCCCTCTCTCCCTCTCTCCCTCTCTCTTCCTCTCCTCTCCCTCTTCCCCTCTCTCCCTCTTCCCTCTCCCTCTTCCCTCTCCCTCTCCCTCTCTCCTCTCCCCTCTCTCCCTCTTCCCCTCTCTCCTCTTCCCTCTTCCCCTTCCCCTCTCTCCCTCTTCCCCTCTCTCCCTCTTCCCCTCTCTCCCTCTTCCCCTCTCTCCCTCTTCCCCTCTCTCCCTCTTCCCCTCTCTCCCTCTTGTAACATGCAATACTAATGATTAATAATAAATGATAATAAAAAATAATGAGTGATGCTTATACCATTAGCAATACAAATACAGCTTGTACCATATGTGATGGACAAAATATTGTTATAAATAAGGAAAGCTGACAAGGTGACATTATTTCTCTTGAGAGTAGTTTTTTTTACGATTAACAGTAGATTTTATCGTAATCTTTACCTCTCTTTTTCCCTTTCCGACACAATACTTTACCATAGTGTTATATGATCTTTGATGTCTAGCACTTTTATTTTCAAACACAACATTTAAACAAACGTTAACAGTAAATTTTGAAAGTCAAAACAATGAACTTCAAAGAAAGTCTGGGTAAATCAAAGTTTCCGAGTGACACGGTGTTTATTTTTTCTCATCCTATCAAAGAACTGCAAGATGTAATTATACATTTGCATAATGAAGTAGGGAATGAATGGGACTGAGCTCAAGTAAAATAGAAATTATCGGCAACGTTTTCACTAATGCGAATGATCTTGAAAATTTCAGTGGAAAGCAAACAGCGTGATGCAATAATAGTTCTTAATTTGATTCATCTATTAAGCTGTTTACGAAATTCATAGCACAATCTCATTCCACGTGATGCCAACAGAGCATTGGGAAATAGTAATGGGGCACTCAGTAATAAAAGATAATGATATAAGTCTTAAAGACGCAAACGCATGTATAGTCAAGACTTTTATAGGATCTTAAGTGTTTCTTTGCTATATGTAAATTGGTTTTTCTGGTTAGTAGAGGGTGAATAGTCATGATTACTGTAACCATAAGAAAGTACAGACTTCGTAACATCAACGGTAAATAATGGAAGCAGAACATTGAGACTAGACAATATAATAACAAAAAGATAGCGGAAGACTACTTGGTCGGATCAGGTAGAAAAATTCAAGTAAATTGTAATTGCCAAAATAAGCAAACAAGTAGGAAATGATTCTTTGAGAGTAAAATAAGTATACCATGGATAATAGAACAGCTATTAATGATAATATAGCTAATGTATATAATTAAAGTTATATATATATATATATATTAATATCAGGAATATATATAACTAATTTTGGACATTGTGTTTCAGCCTCCGTTTTATAATCTTACGCTGCATCTCCCTGCCAATCATACGCTATATTAAATTTTCGATGAGAAATATTATTTACGTATTGGTTATATAATGATACAAATAAACTTATATCAATTTAATCATTAAGTCACTTTACTTATACTTTATTCCACATTGCGTCCATGTCGTTGTAATATATTATATAAATATATATATTTTATATATATCACATAATATTCTATATATTTATTTTACTAGATCATAACCCTAACTCATACTATAATATATAATAATATCAATATAAATATTATTATTATTATATAACATATATCTGTGTGTGTGTATGTGCTGTGTGTTGTGTGTGTGTTATTGGTGTTCAGTAGATGTGTGTAGATGTTAGTTGTGGTGTGTGTGTAGTGTAGGTGTGTTAGTGTGATGTGTGATATAAATATGTGTTGGTGTGTGTGTATGTCACATAATATTATATAAATACTAATTACTAATATATAATATATATAATATATATATATACATATTATTATATATTAAAATATACTATATATAAATAGTTATAATAATATAATAATATATACCATATTATTATAGATATATCAACCCCACTACACAATACATCACACATAATACCTACATTAATATATATGTATATTATATATCAACTACTATACCTACTTTATCTAGTATTCTGAGTATATATACTACCACATCCACACACATTTATATTATATTTTATACACGAATATTATATAACAACACACACCACTACTCATCAATATATTACTATATAAACACACACACAAATAATATACATAATTTATGTATATTAAGAATTATGTGATTATACTTAATAATATATATAAAATAATAGTAATATATATATAATATAAATAAATTTATTTAGCTGTTATATACTCATATTACTCTTTACATCCAAACACACAACACACCCACCCACACACCAAACAACAAATATAAACATATACTATATGTAATATATATATATATTTTTACACACACACAACATACACTATACATTCATATAATTATAATATATATTAATTAATTAATATATATACTATTAACTAATAATTATATAATTAATATTACACATCACTACCACAACACACCTATAACACACACACACACATATACTATTATGTTAATTTTATTAGTATATTAGTTACTACATATCACACACACACAACACACTATATATAATATATATATATATATCAATAATAATATATACTATTATTATGATATTTATATATATTTAATTTATAAACAACGTGTGTTTACTGAGTATGTTGATTTATTTATTTATGATAAGATTTACAATATAAGTTATTATATACATATATTACTATTAATTAAATAAATATATATATTAATATATTATATGTTATACTAATATATATATATTAATATTATATATATATTTAATAATATTATTAATATAAAGTATACTACTTATTTGTGGGGGTTGTATTTTGTTGTGCTTTAGGTAGTGATGTGGGTGTTATATGTGTTGTTAGTATGTACTTAGTATGTGTGTGGTGTGTGATGTGTGTGATGTAGTGTGTGATGTGTGTGTGTGATGTGCTGTATGACTGTCTGCGTGTTATATATTAATATATATATATTTATATATATTATATTAATTAATTATATATTATATTATTATACATATATAAATTATGTGTTGGTGTGTTAGTTGATTGTGTGTGGTATTTTATTTAATATATAATATTATACATGCCGTGATATTATATTAATAATATATATATAATATATATAATATTATATTATAAAAAAAAATAATTTAATAATTAAATAATATTCTTAATTATATTTTAATAATTTATTTAAGATGTTGAGTGAAATAGTTAGTGTGCTCACTTTCCCAAAACAATAATCTCGTTTGCTCGTTATAGTATTTATTAAATATTGTATATATTTATATATATTGATTATATCATATATTATGTATATATTTACTATTATATTAATTCAACATATGTATAGACATATATAACATTTGAAGTATACTCTTTTGTGAATTATGTTGACTATGACAAAGCATGTATCTTCATTTCTAGTCACCTTAATACAAACATGCATCAATCATTTCTAATATTATACCGCTAATCGTTACATACATGATACTTAATCTTTCCAGTACACATCAAATAATCAATATATCTCGACATTCTCCCCATATACAATCGGTATACTTCAAAACCCCACCACACTGAATGTATCTCTAGGCTACGCCCGAAGACCCGACCACTAACGCTGACCATTCTCTAGCAGCACCACTCCCTAACTTTCCCACTCAGATCTGAAATGACCCTTCCACCCCTCCTCCTATGACCCACCCTACGTCTCATCAATCTCTTCGATTGTTTCTCTAAGGTAAGGTAGGGTATACTAAGTATATGTTATATTGCTTCGTCATATACTTTTTTACAATTTCTGTAATTTCAGTATTCATTTATTATATATTATTGTTATTTCTAATTAATTTACTTATTATTATCTATCTGTCTCTATACTTCTATTACTTACTTATTTTTAATTATGCTCAATTCTTATAATCTATCATTATTAATCTCTTATATACTCATATTCTATCTATGCTTTCTTCTATTCTTAATATTACTTCATCCTTTCATTATATATATATCTATTTCTTCTTAATTCTTGTCTATTTAGGTTCTTTAGTTATCTATGTATGTTAACTTCATTCATGTCATCTTTATTACCTAATCATTCTCATTGTTTTTTCTGTATGATATATGTAAAGTATCAAATTATTCCGTTTGGCGTTTGGTCCGCTCGAACCTCATATTGCATGACGTATAAGGTACCGTATTATAATGGAAATCTCAGCGCCAATGGTAGTTGGTAATATTCATTATATTTTTCTTCTCTCGTGAACTGTTTACCTTCTTTATGAAATTTGATATTTTATCGCGTTTAATAATGCTTGATATATGAAAAAGCTTAATGTAATATAATATGGCTTAATCAAGAATGACCTTATAACTGTGTCAATATAATGGTCCGTCAAAGTACTTCTGGAAATGCAATAGATAATTATATTATTCCTGAACCGTGAAGTGGATTCAACGATTTTGTATTATGCGCTCGTACCAACCGAAATGTGAATGTTTATCTCGCAATATTCATGCCGCGGATCATGTCATTTTATTCCTTTTTGGACACTTTTAAGCTAAGTTTCAAATGCCTGTCCCATGCCCATCATGTGTCGCGTGGTCTCATTCATGTCGTTGTAAAAATGCTTGGGTTTTTCGAAAGAGGCGAATCTACACATTCCAAGAGGCTAAACACCTGCATCTCTGCTGGAAACATAACTTTTCAGCAACCACAATGCATAAAACCAAGTCGATTTCTGTCAACGCGCTCTATTTTGTCCCCGAATCTTGATAATCAAATATTTATATGATGTGAAATGTATAACTAAATTAATTTCCCATACAGTTCTCTATAAGAGTAGATTTATAATCTGCAACGCCAATACTCGATTGATGTATTAGTGTTTAATTAATGATATAAATGTAACGAAATAATGAACTTGAGACTCGCCATTGAAATTGTAGTAACAGTGCTACATGTTATGGCTAATCGATATCCATTCAAGTTAATTCCGATTTACTATTATACTATTATATAATCTATTATTAATTAATCTTGTTTATTACTATATACTACTATTACTCTAGGATAAGCTGATAGTTTATAATAGTAGATAGTAATATTATAGATAGAATATTAGTAGAATAGTATAATAAGTATGAAGATACGTGTTGATGGAATGTTGTGATGTGGTGTGTTGTGTGGTGTATGTGTAGTGTGTTGTGTGGTGTTGTGTAGGTAAGTTGTGTGTGTGTGTTAGGTCGTTTGATGTGTGTAGTTGTGTGTATCATATACATATACACACTTATTAATATTATAACTCATTAATATCAATTGTAATTATATATTATATATATTTTATATTATAAATAATATAATATATATTACATATTATATAATATTTATATATTAATATTATATTATTATATTATATTTTAATTCATTATTAGGTGTGGTAGTGGGATTTGTTGATGTTTGAGCGTATTAGTGTGTATGTGAGTGTATTGTTATTGTTGTTATTAGTATGGTATTGGATTTATATCTATATTTATTATTCATTACTCTGTACCTCTTCTTTTATTTCTCCGCATTCTACATACGCCTAACACACACATAGTAAATATATTAATGTCATATTATCGCACATACTATCATACTCATACTACCCCTACACTCAATCATCATCCAATGCCTCCATACTCACTATATGTTGTATTTATACGTATAATTAATATAATTTGTATTGATTTCATATTTTTATATATTACCTATGTAAATGTGTGTTTGTATTGTGTGTGTTGTGCTCTATGTGTGTTGTGTAGAGTGTTGGTGTGTGTTAGTGTGTTGATGTGTGTTTCGTGTTATGTGCATGTGCTTCTGGTTGTTTTGTCGCCCATCTTCTTAGTTGTTTGTGTGTGGTGCTAGTGTTATCGTTACTATTATAATTACATAATTTAATATGTAACCAATTACACTTATATATACTAATACAATCATGTTATTAATTATTAACTATATATCACTACTATATCTTATAATTTTATAATATTATTTATTTATTTAATTTATACGCATTTATACATACAGGCACACACCACATATAATATATATTATGTATATAATGCATATATACTAATTAAATATATTTAATTTTATTTTATTTATTATTTAATTTTAATCTTAATTTATACATCGTATGTGTTGTTATCATCCCGTGTTGTGTTAGTTGTGTGTAATTGTTGTTAGTTAATAAGTTACTTGGGTAGAGTAGATGTTAGTTGTGTTTAGTGTGTGTGGTGTGTTGTGTGGTAGTTAAGCTTAAGTTGTATGTTAGTATGTGATTGATATGTGTGTGCTGTGTGATCCAGAAAAAAACGAAATGCCAGAATACAATCAATAGACACAAAATATTTATTATTTACTTGTCATACACATACATTCAAAGCAAACACACGCTAAACTACATATTATATTGAATGGAATAAATATTTAATATAGATATTAATATATAACTATGAATATTGTACGTAACTATATATCAAATATAGATATTGTTGTTATTTGTATGTCATCATATGTAATATATATAAATTAATTTATTCATATTAATGCACTCTGGTAAACATACACAACACTGCATAAATCACTATCTCATATTAACATATCACTACTCCATTTATTTAAACTACATAACACACACATCTTATACATAATATAATATTATTAATAATAATTATATATATATATTAATTTATAATATATATTATATTATATTTTATAATATTATTTAATATATATAATAACATATATACAATATCTTATCATATGGCTTGTGTGTGTGTGTGTGTGATGTATATATATATACCCTAACTACAACACTATACAATAATAAACATCATAACACTTAATACACTAATACATCAACTACACTCACCACTATAGTATATATATATTTATAATATAATATTATATGTGTGTGTGTGGTGTGTTGTGTGTGTGCTGTGTATGCGTGTAGCTCGTGCCATCGATGCCTATGTTGATGGTAATATATATATAATATATACATATATATAATATAATTTATATATATTAATGTAAGTTTAATTATTGATTATATCTTTATAAATCTATATATTATATATAATAATTAATATATACTATACTTATATTAACACTAACTATACAATCAACTATGTATATATCTACATATAAGTATAATTAATCTTATTAATATTAATATTCTATATTACATAATATATTAATACTTATCTATCTCTAATTATAACATATTAATACCATTAAATACAATTATAGTATATATATATTAATGTTAATTTTCATATTAATTATATTATATATATTAAATTATATATCACTATATATTGATATAGTATGTTGATGTGTGAGTGTATACGTTCGATACAATTTAGAGTAGATAGGTATCTATGGTTTATATTATATATGTAAATGGTAATAATATTAATATGATATATATAGAATTCAAGATTTATTATTTGTGTATGTGTTTGTATATTTAATGTGAATTATAATGATATTAATCTATATATTAATTATTATATATATTATATATACTTAAAATATGTATATTATCCACAATTACCCATCTATAACTCTTAAAATGACCTACCATATTATAATATGCATTTACTACAATCTCAATATTAACATAGGAATTTAGGTATCACTGCACACTAATATATACATGTATACATTTATATATACTATATTATTATATATATATTAATATTATATATAATATAATATAAATATATATATATATTATTATTACACCACATACACACACACTACTCACACACACACACAACAACACATCATTATTAATATAACTATTATATATATTCTACATCATAATATATATACTTTAATTTTATATATATTTCTTATATATATTATATTATAACATTAATATTATATATATGTAATCAAATGTATGTTATATAAATATAATATTGTATTATAATATATAAATACAATATATGTTACTAATATATGTATATATATTAATATATATATATATTATATATATATTATTTCATATTAATATTATCTATAATATATATTATTATATTATATGTTTATATAATTAATACATATAATATTTACATATATATATATCTTATTACTCAACATCTGTTATATATAGTGTAGATATATGACACTACTATACGTCAGAGTCGCATCACACACGTCACACACATCCAACTACCAACCACACACCACCCACACCACCACCAATCACAGCATACCCCGCCACACCCACACACACCATACTCGCTATGTTTTACTACATAATTATTATACTATATATATATTATATTATATTATATATACATTCTATTATCTTAACAACATACGCTACTACTATTATAGCTGCCAACATACTACTATTCACTCATCACTATCATATCTATCACACATCACACACACAACACTTTCTATTTATCATTATATTATTTCTTATTATTATTATTAATATATACATTATCATATTATTTATTATATTTATTATTCATTTCTTCTTCTTCTCTCTCTTTTTTTATTCTTCTCTCCTATTCTCTCTCTTCTCTCTGCATTTTCTTATATTCTTCTTCTCTATCTCTAATTAATATATGTCTTCTATTATATATTATATCTTATATATTTATATTATATATTTTATAATATACTTTACTAATATAATGTTTATTATTATATATCAATAATATATAGTATTATTATCTGTATGTTATATTATACACACATATGTATTACAAATAATAATAAATATATAATTAATAAATATAGTTATTATCTTTATACTTTTTATATATATATTATTTTATTTATTATTAATATAATATAATATTTATATTAATATATATATATACCACACATACTAAATCAATTATATTTATATAGTATACACGCAATTATAATTAATACTAATCATTTAATATATATTTATATATTATATATATAATTATAATATTATTAATATATATATATTATATATTAATTATATATAATAATATTATATATATATATATGCGTCTGTGTGTTTGGGTGTGTGTGCGTGTGTGCCTGTGTATGTGCTATCATATCTTTGAACCTCTCGTTTCATTCTGTGTGCACATATTTGCCTCTCCGTTCATCTGTCCATCTCTCTCTGAATATGCATATATATACACAGGTACATAAAGATAAATCCATGTTTATTCTCATCTTTGAAGTACACATATATATACATACATCAAAGCTTATTTAAAAGAACTGCGCATGGTCATTCTTGTCTCTCGCGCAAAACTGAACTGTAAAATCATTGGAGCAATAACACGTTGCCACAATAATCAGCTGATATGTTTCGTCCATTTAAAGGCGGCAATTTTAGGAAGGCAACCCAACCATGCAACGGTTCTAGCAATAATTCTGCCCTTGATGTAAGAGATCATTCAAAATAAGAGAAAGCAGGAAGCGAGAGAGAAAGGTGATGTTATCAAATTCAGCAGAAAGAGCGGAAGTCTAATTAGTGGGCGCACCATCTATTTTCCTTCCGAAATTCGGTTCATAAACCCAAGAAATTCTCAAACAAAATTACAGTTTGTCGATGATGGTCCGTCTTCTGAAATTTACCAAGATGATTTTTTCCTTTCTGTTACGCATAAAACTTATCAACTTCGTAATGCCACAGACACGATAAGCATTCAATTTTCCCTCATACATGCAATTACGACTCCCACGCATAAATTTTATTTCAAAAGAAATGAAGCATTATAAAGATGGAATGACAACCTTTCCCTAATGGAGCTGGTCACGTGACCTCGCGATTTAAAGTACGGACCAATGGGAGCGCAGCGAGGGATTTCTGTCGACCAATCAGCGCTCTGTTTACACTCTGGCCGATTCAAAAACCTGCGAACCCGCGGAGTGTAAAGGTGGAGTTGGAAAGAGTGGGCATATATTTGCAAGAAATCGGCCTGGAAAACGATTTAAAATGAGTAATCAGAAGGAAGAACCGAAGAAGGAGATACCTGAAGTGATCTATGACTCGACGACGGGAAGAAATAGTACACAGAGAAGGAAAAGAGATTTTTTGGGAAAGTAAGTAAATGTGAAGATCTTTATTGATCCTGATAACTCTTGCCTTTCCAATGAACGCCGTGCTCTAGTCGTTATTTATTTTTTCGTTTTATTTTCCTATTATATTAACACCTAAGAGATCTAAGCTTATATTCTTATCCGTGAGATATAATAATATGTGTCTAGTGTGTGCCCGATTAATATACTATTGTGTTTTAAGTCTCGACCTGCTCTGTATTGGTTCTGTTTATATTATATTTTTTTCAAGTACTAGAAGTGATTGTAAACGTAAATAATGATAATGAAATGTTAGTCTATGTCAATGACAACGTAAAATAAAATCAAGTACATGTTTCAGTTTTATCTTATTTTTTGGCGATCCTCCTTACTTGTACCGATATTTGTGGTGTGTGTGTGTATCGTGGGTGTGTTAGTGTTAGTGATGTAATTTGTATGCATGTGTTGTGTTGTCGTGGTCGAATATAATGGTTTGTAGTTTCAGTTGTATATTAAGGTAGATTATCTAGTAAATTTCGTTGATATTTATATAAACTCCTTTATCGACTACACTGCTTTTTTTAATTACATGCATTAATCTCCTCTAAGAAGCATTTTATCGACGTATAAAAAAGGTTTATTTTATCATAGTTATAATAAAAGGTAATCATATAAAGCGTTGTTGATGAGATGTTGTCGTATGTTATAACTCTTATATCTATCTTCAATATATTCTTCAATT
>NW_020869040.1:1119970-1131991 GCF_003789085.1 Penaeus vannamei | reverse complement strand
ATTCTCTTTCTCCATAGTTCTTTAAACTGTTTATTTGTAGAAACTTCTAATAAACATTTGCAATTTTGTTGCTTTGGTACGCAGTTGAAGACCAAGCCGGTAATTTCCCAAGTAAAAGATGACGGGGAGAAAGTTGGCGATGAAACAAAAGCCGTAATTTATTTTTCTTTTTACAGCCGCGTCCATTGCTTTCCGGGAGTTAATGTACTTAAATAGAAAACGAGAAAAAATACACAGGCCTGTTATTGTGTTAAAGGAGTGGGAGTTTTGTCCGCTTCTTAACTTGTTGAAATGGTTACCATTCCGCCATTTATTTTATGTCAAATGCATTGTGCTGTGCCGGCGAGGACTTTGCGTTTTTATTTATACCAGCCTAAGGTCTTTTATAGCAAGTTTTCTTTTCTCATGAAAGGCAAACATGCAACATGCGTGCAAAGAAAAAACTTGTATCCATTTTCCTCCTCTCGTGCTCAATGAAGTGGTCATTTTTGCAATGGCTTTGGTACCAAACCTGAAAGTCTTTAGTGAACGGCAACCTAATTTAGCATTTACTTTCTTCATGTAGAGTGTTCACTTATCCGATTTTCTCACACATTGCTTTAGACGCATTACTACAATCGTTTTACCATTTCTTGTTTTCCTCAGACTACTACAGACCGATAATTGATTTTTTTGACTTGAGTAATCTTTTAACTTTAGGGGGGTTATTCCTCACGCTCGAGGAACTCGTAAAAAGGCCGCAACAACGTAGAAAACAGACGAGGAAAGTTCCGAGAACGCCACCAGAAGAGAGAGGTCTTCGGGGTCACGAGTCGCAGAGCGGGTGTTGAGTGCGGGCCAGCGCGATGGGCTTGGGAAAGGGGGAGGGGCTGCAACTCGGAAAATCAATGTCCCTTAAAGTAGTGACGCGGGTTTAATGGCCGGGGTCATGGCTCGGGCATCGGCACGGTCTCGGTGAAGCGGCGGATCCTGCAGCGGGAGTTGGGTTGCTGCCCCCGAGTGGTCTTGTTGGGGAATGAACCGGGAGAGGGGGGGGGGATTGTTCTCATAGGTGGTGACGCGCTTTTCCGTGAGTGTCCTGTTAATAGGTTACTTGGCTGTCTTTGCCTATGTCACTCCATCCCTAATGGCTAATTGGAACCGAGCTATGAAGGGCATTCCACTCAGTGCCACTTCTCTCCCCTTCATTGTCACCTCTGCTCTCTATTCGAGGAGGATCTGCTTGACTGGTGTGCTTTCGCAGTTTGGCACCCTCGTAAATTGACGCCGGCACAATATATATGCAAATTAACTCACGGCCAAACCTCGGGAGCGCGAGAGTTAACACGGGAGTTAATATCCTCTCAGCGGCTCCTTGTGTGCGGTATGGGCCGCCTCCTCATCTGAACCCACTGGTTGACGCCCCCGTTCATCCTCATGGTTCCTCAATTTAAAGCGTTTTGCTATTGTTTGTTTGATTCGAAGGGATATGGGAGGGCGAGGGCAGGGAGGAGGGAAACAGCAACAATAACAACCAACATCCACGTGGCCACGGACATTTACTACAGGTGGTGGTCGAATCCCGGGTGGTGCTGAGAGAACTGCATTTTTCACAGGGTGGAGAGAGTGGCCTTTGTTTCTTGGCTTTTCCTGATCAACGGCATTCGGGAACTTAATTAACTCTCTCTCTCTCTCTCTCTCTCTCTCTCTCTCTCTCTCTCTCTCTCTCTCTCTCTCTCTCTCTCTCTCTCTCTCTCTCTCTTCTCTCTCTCTCCTCTCTCTCTCTCTCTCTCTCTCTCTCTCTCAATCTCTCATTCTCTCTCTCTCTCACTCTCTCTCTCATCTCTCATACTCATCTCTCTCTCTTCCTCACTCTCATTTCTCTCTCTCTCACTCTCATTCTCTTCTCTCACTCTCATTCTCTTCTCTCTCTCACTCTCTCTCTCTCCTCTTCTCACTCTCATTCTTCTCTCTCTCACTCTCTCTCTCTCTCTCACTCTCTCACTTCTCTCTTCTCTCACTCTCACTCTCTCTCACTCTCATTCTCCTCTCTCATTCTCTCTCTCTCTCTCTCTCTCTCTCTCTCTCTCTCTCTCTTCTCTTCTCTCTCTCTCTCTTCTCTCTCTCTTCTCTCTCTCTCTCTCTCTCTTCTCTCTCTCTCTCTCCTTCTCTCTCTCTCTCTCCCTCCTCCCTCCCTCCCTCCCTCCCTCTTCCCACTCTTCTCCTCTCTCCTCTCTCCTCTCTCCCCTCTCCCCCTCTCCCCCCACCTACCCGCCCTCACTAATTTTCTTCGTTTCCTTTCTTTATTTCCCTTCTCAATTTTGCCCTTCGCCTCTGGCCCTTTTCTTTCTCATCCACTTCGCCCTCACACTCCGATTGCGCCAATTAATTTAGGAGCCGCCCCAGACACCAAAGTCTCTCTCGGTCGGTAACTTTTCTCTGGCAATTTGTTGGAGTCTGCGAACTAGATGGGCGAAAGGTAGAGAGTCTCGCCGTGACAAAATCCAATTGTCTTCCCCTCGCCTTCTCTAGCCGCCTACCCATCCCCAACCCCTTCCCTTCCTTGCTCACCTCCCTTCTCCCAATCCCATTCCCTATTCGGCATTCATACCTCCCCACCTGTAATTCTCATTTCCACTATCTGCTACCTTTTTCGACTATTTCCTCCTCCACTCCTTCCCTCTTCGACTCTATCCTCCACCCCTTCCCTCTTCGACTATTTCCTACCCACCCCACCTTCCTTTTCGACTAGTTCCTCCCTAACCCCCTTACCCAATTTGCCTACCTCCCCACCCCCTTCTCTCTTCGCCTATCTCTCCCCAGCCCCTTCGACTTTCTTCTACCCAATCCCCCATCTCTTACCTCTCCACCCCTCCATCCCATTCGACTAGCTCTTCCCCTTACACTCCACCCATTTCGCAAATCTCTTCCCCACCTTCTCCTGTCTTCAACCAGTCTCCTTTCTATTCTCCCTTCCTTTCCCTTCCCGCCTGCTTCCTCCCCACCTCTCCCTCTTCGACAGCCTCCTCCCCGTCCCCCTTACTGCCACCCCATCCACCCCAATCTCCTGCGCCGTTGGCACCGCAAATTGCATTTCCGGTTTTGGGTATTCTCAGGTCGGTGTTTATCACTGTTGGCTTCTCTTTTCTCTCTCGCTCTCTCTCGGAGGAGTGGGCTCTGCGAATATTTACTTGTGCCGTTCTAAGGAGGGCAGGAAGGGGGTGGGGGCTAGGACTGGGCTTAGAGGGGTGGACATTATTGTTGCGGCTGGGGGCGATGTGGGTTGTAGTTGTGGTTATAGTTGGTATTACTGGAATTGTTTGTTTTATTCTAGTTTTACTCTGTTTTCCGTTTCGTTAGATTTGTCATTTATTATTTCCGGTAATTGTATCATTTTTCCCCGTTTCTATCACGCTCGATTTGCTTTTTTCGAGGGTTCGAGAAATGAGCGTCTGGCCTAGAAAAGAAAATGGATTATTGAAAATGGCGCGCCATCTCCTGACCTCGTAAGGGATTTGATTTTAATGTCATTTGAGCGCATGTAGCCAAGGGATCTCGGTGTCGAGATATTTCTCTCTCTCTCTACTTCTCCTTCTCTTTCTCTCTTCTCTCTCTCTTCTCTTCTCTCTCTCTCTCTTCTCTTCTCTTCTCTCTTTATCTTCTCTCTCTCTCTCTTTCCTCCCTTTTTTCTCTTCTCTCTCCCCCCCTTTCTCTCTCTTCTTCTCCCTCTCTCTCTCTCTCTCTCTTCCCACTCTCTCAGCCCTCTACTCTCTTTCCCTCCTCTCTCTTCTCTCCCCTCTCTTCTCTTCTCCCCCCTCTTCTTCCCTTTCTCTCTCTCCCCCTCTCTCTATCTCCTCCCACTCTCTCTTTTCTCTCTCCCCCCTCTCTCTCTCTCTCCCCATCTCTCCCTGTCTCTCCCCCCCTCTCTCTTCTCCCCCCGTATTCTCTTTCCCCCTCTTTCCCCTCTCTCTCCCTCCCCTCCTCCCCTCTCTCTCCCCCTCCTCTCTTCCCCCTCTCATCTCTCCCCCCCTCTCTCTTCTCCATCTCCCTCTCTCCCCACCTCTCCCTCTCTCTCTCCCCTCTCCATCTCTCTGCCTCTCTGCTCTCCTCTCCTCTCTCTCTCTCCCCCTCTCCTCTCTCCCTCTCTCCTCTCTCTCTCTCCGTCTCTCCTCTCTCCTCTCTCTCTCTCTCTCTCTCTCTCTCTCTCTCTCTCCTCTCTCTCTCTCTCTCTCTCTCTCTCTCTCTCTTCTCTCTCTCTCTCTCTCTCTCTCTCTCTCTCCTCTCCCTCTTCCCTTCTCCCTCTTCCTCTCCCTCTCCTCCTCTCTCTCTCTCTCATCTCTCTCTCTCTCTCTCTCTCTCTCTCTCTCTCTCTCTCTCTCTCTCTCTCTCTCTCTCTCTCTCTCTCTCTCTCTCTCTCTCTCTCTCTCTCTCTCTCTCTCTCTCTCTCTCTCTCTCTCTCCTCTCTCTCTCTCCCTCCCTCCTCCCTCTCCCTCTCCCTCCCTCGCTCCCTCCGTATCCCCCCTCACCCTCTATCTATCATTTTCTCTCTTTTTTCTCTCCTCCCTTCTCCCTCTTCTCTCTTCTAAATTGTTTAGAAACCATCAAAAATATTCGCCGAAATACATAAGTTTGGAACAAATCAAAACTCACATTGGTGGAAGGAACTTTGTGTCTGTATGTTAGGAGGAATATTTTTTTGTATTTTTTCATTTTTAGCGGTTCACTGGATCTATATTGTGTTGATCCTTGTGGTTTAAGGATTACATTCGCTTGCTCATAAGTACAGAAAGAAATATTGATTTATATATTTGGTTTAATTCAAGACGCAGTTTTAAGCCATTGCTAGAGATATTAAGTGACTCAAGGAGCACGACGGCAAACATTCCTTGGTATTTTTAGCGATGTTGTACGAGGTCATTTGCATGCCGATTTGCAGTAAGAGTTTCGGGGAAAAAAGGGGGGGGGGAGTTTGCAAGAAAGCTTTATCGAGCCGAAGGGAAGGATGCGGTGGGTACTTTGGGAGCCGGTGTGGGGCCAGGAGGCAGGATATGAAGTCGAGGAAATTGGAGGATTACGGATTTTGGATGATGCCGGTATTTTTTATTCTTATTTTATTTTACTTTTTTATTGACGTGTTAAATACCGAAGACGATTGATTTACCTTGTGCAAAGTACAGATGAAAAGGTTCCTTACAAGATGAATTAAATACAATGAAATATTCACCAAATGCCCCTGTTGGTACCTATTGCTAATGTTTATGGCGATCCTGTGTAAATACCTTTTCTTTTCTTTTCTACCATTTTCAATTATTTCTTCCAGCAAACAAGATTGTGGGGAAATATCTGGTTCGTTTTTTTGGAGGGCGTCCGGGGTCAGACGGTGAGAAGTTTCGGGACGTGATGAATGAGGGGTGAGGAGGGGCGGGAGAACAAAAAAAATGGGGGGGGGAAGGGGCGCTGGGCGGAGATGGTTAGGATAGGGCTATTAGGCCTTCGTATTTTATCTAGGGAGGGAAACACGCCAGGAAAGAGGCCAGGCGAGGTCGAAGGGGGATAGTGGTAGTGGTAGTGGGGCTTTGGTGAGGTCATGGGGGAGAGAGATGGGTGGGTGTGGGCGGGAGGGATGGTTGAGGGTGTTATGGGTGGGGAGGAGGGGGAGGAGGCGGAAATGGAGGCTGAGGGAAACTAACGAGTTTTTCTTCGTTATCGATTCCTTTTTTCCCCAAGAGGAAGGGGGCGGAATGTTTTTTTTCGTGGGAAGGAATGTCAGTGTGCGCGTGTGTGTATGTCATTGTAGGGAGAATTTTTTTTATTTGATCGTCATTATTATTATTTTATTTATTTATTTATTTTTTTATTTTTTGCTGTTACTACTGTTATTTTATTTTCATTTTATTGATATCTATTTTTAGTAAATGGTAATTTAGTGATGATTGCTAACATCTCAGAGGGAAGCGTTCTTCTTGTGGGTGCGCATTTTCCTGCACTTTCAGACAGCGGCTTTATTCCCCAAGGTTTCGGAATTGGTGGCGAATGGCCCCTGTCAACCCGAGTCCCAGCTCCCGAAGGAGTCGATAAGGAAGGAGGAGTGCGGTCGACCGAGCGACGTGTCCTTGTGTTGTTTTAGCGCCGTGTGTCGATTAGCTGGTGATCCCCGGCAAGTCTGAGGCTGTGGTATTAACGCACGTACGCGAGTGTGCGGGTGTATATGCAGTCGTGTGTATGAATATTTATTATATTTTCGGGTATATCTCTTAATATATACTGACTGTACAGCCCCTAGGCGTGTTTGTATGTTATGTATACAAATGGATGTATTCATGCCTGGTCGTTCGTTATTCATGTTTGTACATTTAAGACGTACTCGTTGCCCCTGTAATAAATGTGTGTGCGCGCGCGTCTGTTTCTTTGTTTTTGTTTTTCATGTGCATGTCCCATAGGCTGTATCCTCATGGACGTCTACATCCCCTTTACTAAGCTTTGGCTTCCTGACCGTTCCCCTTGAATTCCTGGTTCCGGAGATGGTATGGCTGGCTAAGCGATGCTATATATATTTTTTCTCGTTACCAATGTGGACAAGAAAACAAGAGGCGATAACGAGCTGCCTTTTTATTAGTGTCATTAGTAAAGGGGAACGTAGCGTGTGAAGGTTGAAACGTGACCGGGCGGCGGATACGACTTCTTGGGAGTTCTTGTAACATTCGGGAGAAAAGGTTTCTTGTGATGACGCCTCTCCTCCCGCGCACAGCCCTGTCCTGGCAACACTTGTTTTCGAGGGGTCTCTAGTATTTTCCGCAAAAGAGAATTTAATGGACGGTTTGTTACTGAAGCATTAAGACTCGAGAACCAGGGTTTTCAGTGTGCCGCGAATGCACCCAGCGTTGCCAGTGCCCCGCGTCGAATTTCCAGGCCAAGCCGGTAATAATCAGTGTCCGGTTACAGAGATAATTTCCGGAGGATGATACCTTCATCTTGCAAACGAGAAATTTTTACAAGCGACGTTCGTGTATTCCTTTTTCCTCCCTTGGGTTCATCTTCTGCGACACTGTTTTTTTCCGTCTTTTTAAATCCTCAGCATGGGTGCGTATATTTACAGATAGGTATACATATCTATCTGTAAGTATTTATGTATATATAGACGCACGGTATGAATGTATGCTTGTATGAACACCTGTAAGTTCATGTGTGTTTGTGTACACTAGATTTGTTTTTTTTTATACTCTAATTTCCGCTCCTCCATTTCAAACAAAAGTAACTGGCAAGCAGCCTGCACTTGAGCGCTGAAGTGGTGGTGTTATGGACGGTTGTAGGCGGCTGTAATTACCGGGGAGGCTGGTTTTGTCTTGTCTCTCCAGTGGTCGTGAGAGTAAAAAGGGTGAGGCTGGAGGTTGAATGCTTTGTGAATGTGAGCCTCTATATGCTTTTGGCGCTTTGGCTAATTGAAGAGGGAAAGGAAAAGGAAGTAGTAAGGAAGGAGCTCGTTAGTCGGGCAAGGTGAACCGCTAGCATCGCCTGCTGTGGCATTTCTCACGCATCTTCGAGGATCTTTGCCGTCTGTTTGGCTCGCTTACCTCTCATTCCCCTTTATCCTTCTTCCCTTCCTCGCTTTTTACTCGTCTTCTACTTCTTTTCTCACGTTTCCCTCTTCTACCCATTCTCTCCCTCTTCTAGACCACCTCTCTCACCTTCCCCTGCTTCACCCCTTTTCTGTCATCCCCCCCTCTTCTACCCCTTCTCTCTCATCCCCCCTCTTCTACCCCTTCTCTCTCATCGTCCCCTCTTCTACCCCTTCTCTCGCACCCTCCCCTCTTCTACCCTTTCTCTCTCACCCCCCCCTCTTCTACCCCTTCTCTCTCACCTTCCGCTCATCCCCTACTGGCCCTTTTGCTCTCCACCCCCCTTCTGTCTCCTCTCAGCCCATCTTCGCCGACTCCCAGTAGGGTTTTGGAGTACCCAGTAGTCATTTTGTGTGTTTTATTTGTTTGTTTGTTTGGTGTGTAAGAATTTAGTTAATGGTTTGATTTGTTATATCATGTTAATTGAGGTGAGCATTGTACAATAGCAATTGTAAAGACAGTGGAAATTGTACTGTTGATATGAATGCAAAGCTTGGGCAGAATTAACAGTTGCTTTTATTAAAAAAGACTCCTTTTTTCTTTTTTTTCTTATTTGTTTTGCTTTACTAGTATGTTACTTTATTAACAAGGATGATTTTTACGTGAATAGAAATAGTGTCTTCTATTTTTTGCAGGCATGCAAAACATAACATGAATAAAGTAAAGGAGGAATGTAAATTGAAAAGCAATTATAGGATTTGAATCTGTCTCGCTTTGGAGACGCAGGTCGGGAGCACCACGGCGGTGATAGCACTAATAATAATGGCAGGCCAGAAGGGGCGGGGATTGCAGAGACTCGCATGCATGCGGATTTGAGCCTGCCGTAGCCTGCTTTACGGACGGTTTTGACCGCGTGTCTCCCACGGGTCTGCGGTCGGGGCTCGTTAAGGCGGCTCCATTACACCGAATTAACCCCTGATGGTCCTTTACTTTTAGGGGCACAGTCTTCTCCGTGGCCGCTTGGTCTGCTTGCTGTAGCAGGCTGCTGCTAGTACTTTGTTATTTAGTCGTTAAGGGAGTGACTTGCGTTTATCTTTTAGAACTTATGATTAAATGCTTTTTTATGCCTTTTGGGGAGCGGTAAACGTGTCGAAGACTTCGGTTTCTGTTACGCATAGATGACTACAGACGTAAGGGGAGACACCCAGGGCAAACATCAGTGGTGCTTCAACGACCCTGTTAGAATTGAGGGAGATGAGCCAGTAATATAGGGAAATCGATGATTTTGTATAGTGTTCTTTGGCGCTAGCTACTGCACGAGACGATTATTGAAAGATTCGGGATCCAGTACTGGAGAGCTTGCGTGGGCAGCAGTGCCTTACACAAAAGGCAACAACTCGCTCTTGCTGTTGAAGTAAATTGCAGTTCCCGCATGACACCGCGCCCTCAACCGGGACATATGGACTCGACCCCTGCAACCTCAGAGCCCACGGAAGCCCTACCCGCCGCCCCCTCGAAATTGTCAGGTCGTTTGTGTTTCTTTTCCGACTGTTGGGGGGGGGGGGAGGTCTCGTGTTCGGGTGATCAATAGCGTGACTTACAGACCTACCATAACCCTCCCTTTGTCGCTCGGCCATTGTCCCTGCTGCAATCCCAACCGATAGTCTTGTTAGGCATGTGGCGGACTGCACGCCACGCCAACACGACAGGACGGCTGAAGGACTAGGGACGTCTGCTACCTTCCGACTGGCCAATCCGCAGGACGCTCGTGACGTGATTGGAGGGGGGAGGGGGAGGGGGAAGGCTGGCGTCCCATTCTTTCGAACTCTTGGGTTTCCGTCGTTTTTCATTTCCAGACTCCCGGGCGGAAATATTGTCTGGATGGGAATATACGGTCTCGTTTGGGCTTTTGAATCTTATGCAAGCCCGGTTCCGACGAGGGGACGGGAGCTAAAGGAGTTTTTCGTCTCCGTCGTCGTCGTTAGTCGTTTTCATTTAGAAAGTGACTTGGCTTATTGAAATAGGCAGAAATGCGTGTTCATCATTCTTTCCCCCCGAATTTATGGCTCTCATTCTTTCTCTGTCCAATATTCTGTATTATCTTTTCCATATTTCATGTATTCTCTCTTTAAGGAGAGGTCGATTCCAAATGATCATGGAACGACCCTTCATTGGAAAATCGATTCGATTATAATTTGTCCATCAGTTAGGTAGTGAGGCGACTGAGTGCCCCTCCTTCCTTTTCTACTCCTTTCTTCCTCTACTCCTAACCTTCTCCGCCTCCTATCCCTCATTTCTTCGTCTCATTCCCCTCTCCTCCTCCCGCTCCCCTCCACTTCCTCTTCCTCTTCCTCTTCCTCTTCCTCATCCTCTCCCACTACCCCTTCTCGTCCTCCTTCCCCCCAACCCAGCCCCCCTTGTCCTCCTTCCCTGCCCTTCCCATCCCCCATAACTCCTACAAAATCTTAGATTAAGAGGCTGCGTCGGACATTAGCCTCTTTTTTGTTCCCATTCATATAAGTGTCGTCGTGGGCTCTATTCCGGCCATTGTCATGGATATCCTTTCTGTTTGTTGGTTTTGTTCATACGTTCTCTTTGTTCGTGTTTGTATTTTGTCACGTGCGGTGTTTTTTTCCCGAACATACCCGTGATGTGAAATTCCGCACATTCGGATACTAGGGAAAGAGCAGCATCCGACAGTGATGCGCTTGGGTTGGCTGCCATTATGGCATGTATTTGACAGCGCCGGTTAATGGTTGGCCACCACGCGCTTTTAAGCCTCGATAACGGGGCGATGTGGACGCGTTCCATTTCTAACGGAGCGGTGATCTAAGGGAGGGAGAGGGTTTGGGGGTTAGAGAAGGGGGTTGGGTGATGAACGCAACGCCCCCCTCCCCTCCACTCACGGAACTCGCGCGGTTTTGTTAGCTACGGCGGTCGACCTTCATTTACAGGTGTTTACCCAACAGGTCTCCAAAGGTCGCAGTTTGTTTACCCTCGGCGGGAGAGAGTCTCGTGTTTACCTTTTACTTGAATCTCGTCCTGTTTGCTCGCAGTTCATGCTTTGCTGGACGCCTTTTGTTCGCGCGCCCTTATTTCTGATGTTCTTTTCGTGCGCGGGCGTGACTGGCCTGGGGTGGCGGCTGGGGGGAAAGGTGGGGGGTTCTCCCGCCGCTAATTAACTAGGCGCTTTAATATCGGCCTGGAATAGCCTTCCTGGCATGAAATTAAATTTGGTTACAGTCGCACAAGAGGAATTTGCTTCTATAAGAATCGGCTGGAATACTCAGTTGCCCCTCCGTATTATAACCCAATTCTAAACATGGGTGTCCCTTTGATATAAAGAAAAAAATGTGAGATTTTTTGAGAAGGTAATGTCTTAAAAAGCTGTAAATTAATTATCGTATTAGTTTTGTATCTCAGGACGGTACAGGATCTTTTTTCTTTGCAGTAGACCTAAGTGAAACGTGGAGAAGTGTACCGTAGATTAATGTCTCACATGGCTTGTTGCTCTTCAACTGTTTTGTCACATTTTTATATATTTATTTATTTAGGGACAACCCAGTAATACCGGATATTCATATGGCTACAAATAAATCTTTATTTCTATTTCACAGGAAGCTTTTTTATTTTTTATTTTAGAGAATGCGGTCACTATTTTTTAATTAAGCTGGCCAGTCATGATAGGATATCGTTTATGATGCTGTCTTTCCTTTAATTTGTGATTCATTTAATCCCCCCCCTCTCTCTCTCTCTGTCTCTCCCTGTCTCTTCTCTCTCTCTCCCCTGTCTCTCCTCTGTCTCTCTCTCATCTCTTCTCTCTCTCTCTGTCTCTTCTCTCTCTCTCCCCTGTCTCTTCTCTCTCTCTCTGTCTCTTCTCTCTCTCTGTCTCCCCCTTCTCTCTCTCTCTCCCTGTCTCTTCTCTCTCTCTCTGTCTCTTCTCTCTCTCCCCTGTCTCTTCTCTCTCTCTCCCCTGTCTCTTCTCTCTCTCCCTCTGTCTCTTCTCTCTCTCTCCCCTGCTCTTCTCTCTCTCCTCCCCTGTCTCTTCTCTCTCTCTCTCCCCTCTCTCTCTCTCTCTCTCTCTCTCTTCTCCTCTCTCTGTCTCTTCTCTCTCTCCCCTGTCTCTTCTCTCTCTCTCCCCTGTCTCTTCTCTCTCTCTCCCCTGTCTCTTCTCTCTCTCTCCCCTGTCTCTTCTCTCTCTCTCCCCTGTCTCTTCTCTCTCTCTCCTGTCTCTCTCTCTCTCTGTCCTTCTCTCTCTCTCCCCTGTCTCTTCTCTCTCTCTCCCTCTCCCTCTTCTCTCTCTCTCTCTCTCTCTCCTCTCTCTCTCTCTCTCTCTCTCTCTCTCTCTCTCTCTCTCTCTCTCTCTCTCTCTCTCTCTCTCTCTCTCTCTCTCTCTCTCTCTCTCTCTCTCTCTCTCTCTCTCTCTCTCTCTCTCTCTCTCTCTCTCTCTCTCTCTCTCTCTCTCTCTCTCTCTCTCTCTCTCTCT
>NW_020869040.1:1099970-1114970 GCF_003789085.1 Penaeus vannamei | reverse complement strand
TATGTATATTATGTATATATTATGTATATAGTATTATATATATATGTTATGTATATATATGTATTATGTATATGTATTATGTATATATGTATGTATTATTATGTATATATGTATGTATATATATGTATTATGTATATATGTATGGTAGTATATATGATATTATGTATATATGTATGTATTATATATATGTATGTATATTTATGTATATATGTATGTATATATTATTATGTATATATGTATGTATATATATGTATTATGTATATATGTATGTATATATATATGTATTATGTACTATAATTATATGGGTTAATTACTATATATGTTTATGTGTTATATATGTATTTATTATATATATTATGTATATATATGTATTAATGTAATATATGTTATATATGTATTATATTATGTATGTATATATTATATGTATTATGTATATATGTATGTATATATATATATGTATTGTATGTATATATTATGTATATATATATGTATGTATATATATTGTATATGTATATATGTATGTAATATATATGTTTATTATATGTATATATGTATGTATATATATATTATGTATATATATGTATGATATATATATATTATGGTATATATGTATGTATATAATTATGTATATATCGTATATATATTTATTATGTATATATGTATATATATATATTATGTATATATGTATATATGTATTATGTGTATATATTATGTATATATGTATATATGTATTATGTATATATGTATGGTATATATATATATGTATATTATATATATATTATGATATATATATATTATATTATGTAAATATAATATGTATATTATGTATAATATGTATGTATATATATGTTATGTATATTATGTATGTATATTATATATATGATGTATATTATGTATGTATGTATATATATTATGTTATATGTATGTATGTATATATTATGTATATTATGTATGTATATATAATATTATGTATATTATGTATGTATATATTATTATGTATATATGTATATATATATATATTATGTATATATGGGTATGTTATTATATATATGTATATATGTATCTATGTATATGTATATATATATTACATATTAGTATTTATATGGTATATATTTATGTGTTATATAGTAGCATATATACCTGTATATACCTATAATATACATCGTATACATATATATATATTTATGTGTACTACATAGTTATACAATATATACCATATTCTATTGACATATGTATAATATCAATATTATATTTATATATTATTATTGATGTATAGATCATTTAATTAATTTATCATACACTACGCACTTATAAATATTAATAGTAATATAGTACAACACATTGGATTATATGTATTATTTACTATCACATCAATTATAATATATTATCTATCCTAATCTTAGTATATTACATCTACATATATGATATATTATATACACATATATTAAATTAATATGTTATTATACTAACACCTCACAATTATGGGTTTGTGTGTTTAGTATATTAGTTGTAGTCATCTGTAGTTGTTGTATATATACTGGGTTTGTGTGTGTGTTGGTTGTGTGTGTGTGTGTGTGTGTGTTGGTGTGTGTGTGTGTGTGTTGTGTGTGTGTGTGTGTGTTGAAATAAGATCATACATATTATATATATTGTGTAATGATATTATGATATTTTGTATTAATACATTACTATGTGGTTATTGTTTGTTAATTTATGAATCTTATAATTGTTGTGTGTGTGTGTGGTGTTAATTATTTTATATATATTATGTATTATTGTATATGTATTATATATTGTATTTTGTATATGTTATATATGTTATTTTATTATGTATTTATATATGTATGAATATATATGGTTTATGTATAATATGTTATTTATGTATATATATGTGTATTATATGTTTATATGTGTTATTATGTTAGTATTAGTTTTTTTATATGTATATATCTGTTATATTGTTATATATGTATTTATATGTTTTTATGTTTATGTTTATATGTATTATGTTTAATTAATGTTACTATATTGTGTTTTACATATGTATTTATGTCTTTTATGTATTATATTTTATTGTATATTTATGTTATATATTGTTTATTTGTATTATATTGTTTATTTTGTTTTTGTTGTTTGTGTTCATTTGTTATTTGTTTATTATGTTTTGTTTATTTTATAATATTGTTTTTGTTTATTTGTTATATTGTATGTATTGTTATATTGTTATATATGTTAATTGTATTATGTTTTAAATGTTTTTTTTTTATTGTATTGTTTAGTGCTTTATGTAATTTTGTTTTTTTATGTAAATTTGAATGTTATTTTTGTTATTGTTGTTTTATTAATTATATCATACTATATTAATGTTCTGTATATTGTATATTACTTTATGTTCATTTAATTGTTGTATAACATATTATATTAATTTATATATTATTGTTTATTGATATGTATACATATTTTTTTATTGATTTATTACATTGTTTATATATTGTATATATAACTATATATATTACTATTTTGTATATTATTATGTGTTATATTATACATATATATTGTTTTAGTTGATACATTTTTAATGTTATTTAATGTTATATGATATTACTATACATTATGTTATTTATTATATATGTATTTTATGTGTTGTATTTGTTTTATGCATATATTTATTACTAATTTTAATGTATACTATACGTAGTGTTTATGTTATACATATATATATATATACATTTTGTATAGTATTATTGTTATATACAATGTTATATTATGTTTTGTGTTTATACATGTTTATGTATATTTTTGTATTATACATAATAATTTTTAGTATTTTTGTTATGTTTTTTTGTTATTAATTTGTATAAATTATTGTATTTAATGTTATTATATATATATATATTATATATCTTTTATATTATTTATGTATATTATATAAGTTATATTGTATATTAATATATTATTTATGTTTAATTGTTTTTTTGTTTTGCTTTATGTAGTTAATTGTGTTTTAATGGTTTATTTATGTTATTAATTAGTATATTTGTTATATAATTGATTATATATGTATTATTTATATTATGTATAATATTTACTATCACAGTTATGCATTTTATATTATATGTCACGTTCATATATATTTATATATACACATCAATTCATATATTGATAGTATCTACATATTGATGTTAAAAAATTAGTACACATATCGATATTATTATATATACATCTTCTTGTTATTTTTGTTTTAATTTTACATACACACTATATATAATGATACACACATACATACACTATCATCATCATGTACATAATTTGAATAAGGTATATTTATTTATATTATATTTTTATTGTTTGTTGTATATATATATATTTATATTATTATATTATTATTATATTAATAAGGCATGTATTACGCATCATTTATGAATATAGGTTATGCTTTGGATAGTATACATGTTTATTATATTTTTTAATTTGTATTATTGTATTATATTATTGTTGTCTAATATGTATTTTATTATGTGTTGTGTTTTTATTGTATTTTTAATAATTATATTTATGTGTATGTTGATTATTGGTTATATTATTATTTCTGGAGTATTTAGTATTGTATAGTATTATATATTTGTGTAATATATTGTTATATATTATATGTTGGTGTTCTTTTTGTCGTTTTTGATTAGTTATTATTTTTATATATGTTGTATATTTTATTAATATATTATTGGTTATGTTGTATATATTATTTTTGTTATATACTAATTATGTATGTATATATATATTTTTTTATACTATAGTTGTGTTGGTATTCATTATTATATTTTTTGGTATCTAATATGTGTATGTTATTTTTAGTTTATATCATGTGTGGTATATTATTTTATTTTCATGTCTATGTTGTTTGTTTATTATATTAGTAGCATTGTGGTTTATTATTTTTATTTTTTATATGTTGATTATATTGATTTATGTTTATATTATGTTATATATTTATGTGCATGTGTTATTATATTATTTTTGATTATATTATATCTTACTCGCTCGCTATTTGTCTGCTGCTGCGCTCTATATATTGTTATTATATTATTGTTGTGTTGTATGTTATTAATGATTGTATATGTATATTGTTTTATTTTATTATGTGTATTTGGTGTATTTGGGTTTTTTTTTTGTTTTTATTAATGTGTGTACATTTTATTTTTATATTTGGGTTGGTTTACATTATTATTATATGTTGATACTCTGTTGTGTAATGATATTAATATAGTATAATTAGATTTTAATATTTATTTTATGGTATATATTTATTTTATATTATTATATTATTTATGTTATAGTATGATATATATGTTGTTTATATATGTGTGTGCATGTATAGATGTGTATATTTGTATATATATGTATATATTTGTGTTTATATATGTAGATGTTATATATATATATATATATATATATATATATATATATATATATATATATATATACATATATATAAACACACATATATATAAACACATACACATATATAAACATATACACATATATATAAAGACATACACACACACACACACAACACACACACACACACACACACACACACACACACACACACACACACCACACACACACACACACATATATATATATATATATATATATATAATATATATATATATATATATGAACATATATACATATATATAAACACATTCATATATATACATATATGTAAACACATGTATAATATATAATATAATATAATATGATATAATATATATATATTATATAAATATTTGTATATATATGTATATATAGGTTTATATGTATGTATTTATTTTTATATATGTATATATCTATGTATATATGTTTGTTTATATATTGTATATATGTAAATGTATATGTATATACATATATACATAGATATATGTATATTTACCCTTATATGTGTGCATATATATATTATATATGTTTAGCAATATACATAGATATGTATAATATCTCCTTTTCCTTCTTTCTGTCCCCCTCTCTCCCTCCCTCCCCCTCCTACCACCCTCTCTCATCCTCTCCCCATTTGCCATCTGAAGACCTCCACCTCCCCTTTTCCATTAGCTCCGCTTTATATAGTAGCTATACTGAGCTGTGTCTTATCTCTGGATCATAAGGGTGTTTTTTTTTCTCTAGCTTCGATCATGGGCTTCTTATGGGACAGACGCTTTTATATTCATACATTTTCTATTTTACTCCCGCGGTTGACCCCATCTTCGTATCCGGATCTTAGGGTCACGTTTTTTTTTTTTTTTTTTCTTTCTTTCTTTCTTTAATTACAGTTATCTTCTCAGCAGACACATGCTTACGTACTTATTTTTCTTCTTCCTCTTCTTCGTCTTCATCTTTACTCCACCACTGTACGCCGTCCCCCGACCTTCCCCACTGACCACCGATGTAACTGCGCTGCTTGGAAAACTCTCGAGAAGCAATATGCCTCGTTTTGTGTCTCGCGTAGATATATAAGCTGGCGTTTGGAGAGGGGGCGGGCGGCGAGCGGCAGGCGGCAGGAGGGTCGATAACTAGCTGTTAGATTGTGTTGTCGACGCCTTTGGGGAAATGGTATTACGGGCGCGGGAACTCGGCTGGGCTTTTATTGGTTGTTTGGGGTGTATTATAAGAATGGGAGTCTTGATCTCCCGCCACCATAGCCCTGTTTCGCTCTCTCTCTCGCTCTTTCTCCATCTATCCCTCCTCTTCACCCCCCCCCCTCCTTCCTCCTTACCTCTCTACGTCTCTCCTCCTTACATCCTCCTTACCTCTCTACGTCTCCTCCCTGCATCCTCCTTACCTCTCTCTCAACATCTCTCTCACTCCCTCTCTCCCTCACTTCCTCCCTTTCTCCCTCCCTCCCTCTTCCCTTCCCTTCCCTTCCCAGAACGAAGCTTTATTGGCTGTTTCATTTTGCTATCGAGAGGTGTTCTCATTTGCTCTCCCGATGCCCTCCTTGCACGGAGATGAACTCGGGCGGGATTGAATTGTGGTTTGTTTGGGTTGTTAAATCGCGGGTGGTCTGTGCCTCCCCCCCTTTCTCCCTTGCTTTATTGCCTGGTAGCACGTGAGTTTCTTTTCCGCTATTGATGCTCCCCCTCGGCCGTGCTGTTGACGCAGTTGCTGACGTAACCGTTGACGTAGGCAGAGAGAGAGAGAGAGGGTGGCGGTGCCAGTGGTTGGAGCCATCACGCACGTTGCCAATGGTGACGTACTGGGCGCTGCATACTGGTCCTGACCTAGCCGTACAGATTTTCACAGGGGCGGGGTGTACATGTGTGAGCCCTGTCGTGTGGTAAATGGAATGCTCAATGACCGGAAAACCTTTAGCGTTGTGGTATCGGCGCGTATTGAATTAGCTTCTGGTAACGCACTGTGGGCCTGCGGTGATGGGATGGGAAATGTCTGTGACTCGGAAGTGCACGTTACCAGGCAGACGTGGGTAGCTGCCACCGGCTTTCGTGGAGTGTAACACATCAGCCAACTTTTACTAAATGGAATGGCACAGGTATAGAATCAGGAATACAAGTACAGATCAGTGGTGTTGCATGATGTGAAATGAAAGAATACACTGGCAAGACTTGTAAATTTATTATTAAGCAATTTTCTTTTTCTCTCGTCAAGATTTAATTAAGATGGCCGGTCACGATAAGGCATCGCTTGTGACGCTGTCATTCATTTGATTCTCTCTCTCTCCTCCTCCCTCTCTCCCCTTTCTCCTCTACCCCCCCTCTCTCCCTCTCTCTCTCTCTCTCTCTCTCTCTCTCTCTCTCTCTCTCTCTCTCTCTCTCTCTCTCTCTCTCTCTCTCTCTCCCTCTCCCTCTCCCTCTCCCTCTCCCTCTCCCTCTCCTCTCCCTCTCCCTCTCCCTCCCTCTCCCTCTCCTCTCCTCTCTCCCTCCTCTTTCCCCTTCACCCCCTCTCTCTCACAAGCGCTCACGCATGTATACATACTTTTCCCTATATTTATATATATAAGAAATTATACCGTCTGCCTGGTATGGCGGTGGAAAATCTTTCTTTTTTGGCCGTCGTCGGATTAGGTCCCCTCTTATTCTGGCTTTTCATCCTTTGCTGAACCAGCTTGGGTAGTGTTTTGCTAACTACGAAACACGGAGGCCTTCCTCACGATACAACATGGCATGTCGTGTAGGACTCATTGCGGAAATACGCACTAACGATTAACAGGAATCTCGGAGCTCGAATTGTTAGGCTATCTAGTTAGCACAAATCCGGAAAGTGAAGGTTGTTTCCCCTGGAAGCAAACAGGGAACCTGAGTAGATACGTGGAAACATTGCATACGTGTGCCAGGTTTAAATGTTTCGTAATTTCTCTCGGCTTGCTTTCTTGTTAGTGTGTCCTTCATCGCAGTCCATGCTATGTATAGTGGTTTTGAGGTCGAGGCTTCAAGATAGTCTTTTTTATTCATGTAGGTTTTATGGCATCGCGATTGGATTTCCAGTGTTTTCTTTCTCAGCTCTAAAGGCATTAGCTTTGCACGAGGTCACATGTTAATTCGTACGGCGTGTCACACTGAGCACAGCATTTGGCCAAGCATTCTCGAGTGCGTCCTTCATTGCGAGGGACGAGTGTCATCCCTTACATGGAGAGGCACTCGTGCTGGTGGCCGCTCTTGGGCGGTCCGCCGGAGTACCGTGCGCCAGGGTGCAAGTGCCATTAGGAAACTGGCGAGGCCGGGCGCCGAGAAGGTGATGGGCGTTGGAGGAGCTGACATGACGGGGATTGCCGCCTGAGTTTCCCTGCGGCATAATGGGGCTCTGCCGTGCTGGATCTTCTTTGCGTGATTCACAAGGTGACACGGCATAGCGTCTTTGTCGCACTGCTAGGTCCCTGTTGGTAAGGGGCTCGCGGCACAAAAATGCGCACAGGAATTGTAGATGTTATATTAATGATCTTGCTGTATTCCGTTGCATTAAGCCCTTTATGGTACCGATATTTTCGCTCTTCCGCGCCGAGTCTTGTAACATCGCGACTTGCAAGGTGTGTAAGTGGTTGCGGCATTATAAAGATGTAATTATATTGCCTATTTTGAGTTTAGGCCGCACCTCCACTACTCCGTGCCTAATCAAGGGCTCACAACTAGTCGCTGTAAGGCAAGGTTTCAAGATTAGGCGGTCTGTCCTTCATTGCCGAAGGGCCTTTATGATGAGGGCATTACCCGAACTGTCGCTGAGACGTGCCAGAGCCGCTTGACGCCCATTGTGTCCGGCTTCACCGTTTCTCGTCCTTGTTCCGGCATACGGACGTCGTAGCTGGCTGCCGCGTCGACTCGGCTCGCAGACTGTTATTGGTTGTGATATCATGCTCAGGCTTTTGTCATATTTCTCGCTGGAAATCGGCCAGCTATATCGGGGGCAGACGGGCAGGCCGGCCTGCAACGCGCGCCGGAATGCTGTGGTTGTTGTGATTGATGTGTTTATTTGGGAATTCGTGGCTGCACTGCAACCCTTTCCAAGCCTTTGTTTTAGTAGATGGGGGCGATGGCTCTCCGCCTTCGTGTGGCTGGTAATCTTGACGAGAAATGAATCTCATGTGGATTTTGTAGATGCAGTGCTGTAATAGATTCGATGAAATGATTCAAAAGGATTCAAAATGGAATCTCGACGTCCTGGTGAAAATCGCCGTGACTCCCGTATAATGTTGCTGTGGCATTGCCTGGGGTCTAACAGAGCTTTCGTTTATATACGGATTATATAATTAAGGCAAGTGTTGACAGTCCGGTAAAACGTTTCATGGAAAGCTTTGGTGAGACTAATTAGCTTCCTGTTCGTTTTTACCCGCGTGTGTGCACCGCTCTCCAGACTGTCATTGCATTGCACTCGCAGTACGACGGTCGAGCTGTCTTGCTCCCTCCTTCTTAGAGCTTATTTTCCTCGTGTGTGGATTCTCGTGCGACGTTATCAGCGACGGGAGAAGGCTTTCAAGTGTCGGCCTCATTCAGATCGGATCGGAAAAGTTTCCTCCAGTAATTATGGCGAGCCTATTTAAAAGGTCTTGTAGGAGAGGCGACTCGGGGTGAAGTTGGCGTTAGTTTCCATTTCGGTCTGGGAGCCGACGTCGACTGACGTCATTGGATAATTAGATTGAATAGTTAACCGTGTCGTCTTCTCGCGGCGCGAAGTCGCCGGTCGCTCTTCATTATACGTGGCTGATTTCTCGGGCTATTGATTTAGAGCCGCAGCCTCCCCGCCGTGCGTTCAAAATTTGTTTTCAACCTCCGCTGCCTCCGTCTGGCCCGCAATTATCTGGCTGCGGCGGACCGACTCGAGCCCCGCAAGCTACAGGTATTTTCAGTCTTATTTTGTTCTGAAAGTAAGATGGAAATTTCCACATTTGGTTTTGAGGAGAGCCAACTCGAGATTTGTTTTAATGTTTTACCTTCGTTCCAATTTGGCCGATCATGCCTCCTCAAATCTCCGTTGAAGCGGCGGATGTCTGCGGTGTTCGGTCGCCGGGTTTAACTTTCTGCAAGTTTGCATTGAAAAATTATTATTTTTTGACGTGCTTTGTCAATCGAAAGTTTTGCGCTGGCATTCCCCTTTTGATTGAAGCATCCAATTAACTGTTGAGATTTTTGGGATTGCATCGGATATCAAATGTGTTTATGGAAATTTAAAAAATGCCGGTAAGAGTTCGAACAAAGATGAGTTTACTAGGTTTTGAATGTTTTTCTTTTGATTTCAATTTGTTAAACTATTGCGGAACGAGGAGTTTGATCAATCTTATGTTGGGTTTTTTCCTTGTAATTCATATAAAAGTAAACGTATAATCTATATAGTGGCATTTAAATAGCATTATTTCGTATTAATTTGCATTTTACTCACCAAGTCAGTTGCCTGGGCTTTATGTAAAAATAACCTCCTCTTACATACATAAGCATGGACGAAAATTATCCCGGAGAGGAAAACATTGCCTCCCGAGACTAATAAAGCGGCACAAAATTGCGTAGCGAATGTTTGGTTGCTGCCTCCAGATTGGACTAGCAATTCGGAGGGGTCTCTCGCATTTGTAGAAAGACCGATTGGGAGAGAAATAAGGTAAAGCCTAGCATTTGCAGTGTCGGCACATTCCCTCCTCGAATCCCTGGGCCGAAAGTCGATGATGAGTAGAGTCGTAACGTGTTATTTCCTCAACCCATTGAACGCCAATTTAAAAGTTGTGCTCGTCAGCTGGCGGCGAGGTGGTTGCTCGTCAACAGAGGAGGCCGCGACAGAGACCGTTTTTTAACCACGCGTCTTTACTGTTTACTCTTGGGATCCTCGGCTGGAAAAATGCCCGAATGTCTACTTACCATGACTGTGCTTGCATGTTTTTGAATGCTCTTTGATATGTCGTGAAAGCGTATTATATTTTTTTAAATCGCATGGTTAGGGTTTTGGGGTGATTTTGTAGTACACAACATTAGATTGATCACTCTCGAAGGTAGAAAGAAACTCCTGTAACGCTACTTGCTCATGATGCACTTAGGTAGTCCATGAGCAGCTGCAGACGTACTTTCTTCACTCACGCTTCCCGTCCGATGAGAACGCCCAAGGGGCAGGAGGAGGAGAAGGAAAATGGTCGGAAAGGAATCAGGAAGCCCACGGACGGCTGACAACCATTTCCCCTTTTCAGCCACGGAGAGACTTCTTGGCTGCCGACATCCCGCGGAGGATAAAAGAGCCCCAGTAGTCACGCGGTTTCCTTTCCCTCGCCGTCCAAACTTAAACCGTGTATTTTTAGGATACTCCTTGAGGCCCAGGGCTCTCACGCCGCTTTCAGGCTCTGGGAAATGCATGTGGTTTTCATTTCGTATTTTGCACAACGTTTTGGTGGAAGCTTTTCGAGGTCGAAGGTGTGGATCTTGGATCTCGGTGTCCAAGCGAAAAATAATGTATCGTGGGCTTGTATATTCGTAACAGTCTACCAACAGATTTTTCATTTTAGTCTCCATTTAGTCCCTTTTTTTAAGAGAGAAAGACGAGGGAGGAAAGAGAGAGACCTTTGAAAACAATAGAACTATGTATTGAACACGTGGCTTTGGCTAAATTAAAGATATAATCCTCTCAGTTTATTATTTTTTCTAGTTTTAAGCTTCAGTGAAACCCTTGGAAGTGCTATCGGAAGACCAAATGGCTTTCTCCACTCCCGTCAATTCATTTACAACGTGAAATAACCAGATCATTCTTTTTCTCGCTTGGCAAAGGGGGAGTAAGAGCATCCAGATTATCAGGTAAACAACACAGGCTACCTTCGTTAATATATCTTTAATTCGGTGTGTCCATCATTCTTTTGGTATATTTTTATTTATTTTTTGTTCGTTCCTCATCCCCCTCTATCGTTACTGTATCGTAAATGCTGGAAATAATTGAGCGTTTTTGTTTAACCTATTTCACCACCGTTCCTTGGTCACGCTTCCCCTGTCAGCGCCAAACTCCAATTACCGATTTGAGTCTCTTGAGCGATGCACTTTCGTCGCCATTACTGTCTCAGAGAAATTACTTCTGTTGTGTGTTGTATGTTTGTATGTGTGTGGATTTATTAGGTATTTGTCTGATGTATGTGCATGCGTGTGGGTGGATGTATATGGTTCTAGGTTTTTTGTCTGGGATAACTCTTTCTGAGAAAACAGCGGGAGAAAAATATATTTTTTGTGTATGTATGCGCCTTTTTAATGAATGGATGGAAATATATAAATAGAAGGATAAATACAGTAAATGTTTTAAATATTGTATCACGATTTTCAGTTTCTATTTGTTTACTTGAGCGTTCTCTAGCTGTGGATCCCAGTTCATTTCGTTTCGGTTTCTCGACTGTTTGTCTTCCGGACTTCGTTTGTCTTTCAGTAACCTTTTTTCCTCATTGAGCCGTGCCCTTCCTCCGCCAACATCCTGTTGTCTTGTCTTCTCATGTTTGCCTGTTTTGCTAGTCTCCCCTTGATCCTCTTTGATTTTCATTTTTATTTTTGAGAATTTTCTGCGGTTAGTCCTTTTTCATTCCCCGGCTGCCATCGCGGGGCCATCTAATCTGGTCTTTTCCTTGACCCTTTCCGCCACTCTTCTCGTGGGCAGTTCTCATTCTTCCCTCTCCTTCTCCTCTTTCCTCTCCTCTTTCCTCTCCCCCTCCCCTCCACTTCCTTCCTGTCCCCTTTCCTCCCCTTCTCCACGGTCACTGTCGTCCTCTCCACGCCGTGCCGTCAGTGCCAGTGTCGTCCCTCTCTTCCACGCCGCCCGGGCCGCTCCCCTACCACGCGCGCCCGGCGATTCATCCGACTACAACTTTAATATTCAATTTTCTTCTCTGGACCCTTCTTCCATCCCGCCCCTGGTAGAAAGAGAAAAATGAAGAGGGGATGGCGACCCCCCTCCCGCCCCGTCCTTCCCTCCCCACGACATATTCACGCACGGAAGATAATTGTGGTTCTTTCGGTCGAGATTTGGTCCGCCGGATCTGTCTCCCTGACGTGTCTGTCCTTATCTCGTGCTGCGGAGGCGCAGGAGCAGGGACCTGGGAGAAAGGAAAAATGAGAAGCAGAACACGTCCCTATGTGGCCGCGAGTACATCTGGAACAAGTATTGATACATACTTATACATTGTTGTATGAAAATGTGTGCACGTGTGTGCAAACGCCCGTAACACACAAACACCCACACTCACTTAATTAGGCATATACGCACGTATACCCATGGGAGAAAATCTGTTTCCCAAATTGATCGTGGAAGGCTTGATAAAGAAGTGGTGGCAGAGGAGCTGACTGAGGCGGGAGGGAGGGTTTGGCATTGAGAAACCAATACGCTTTAGTGTTGGGTGTGTGGGCTGTGGCCGTTTGTCTCGCTGATGGATATGCTTGGAAACACATTGCGTGTTTTGTGCGCATGTATGCAGACGCACGCGCACACACACACACACACACACGCACACACACGCACACACACGCACACACAACACACACACACACACACACACACACACACACACACACACACACACACACACACACACACACACACCACACACACACACACACACACACACACACATCTCTCTCTCTCTCTCTCTCTCTCTCTCTCTCTCTCTCTCTCTCTCTCTCTCTCTCTCTCTCTCTCTTCTATATATATATTATATATATATATATATATATATATATATATATATATATATGTATGTATGTATGCATGTATATATGTATATATGTATATATGTATATATATATGTATGTATGTATGCATATATGTATATGTATATATGTATATATATATATATGTATATAAATTAATATATATATATATATATGTACATACACATGCATACATATACACATATACATATATACATATATCCATATCCATATCCATATATACATATGCATTTGTGCATATATGTCATTAAATTATCTCAATAAGTCTGCTTAATAAGAATTATAATTCTATGGGCAATATTTAAACGTTTAAGTAGATGCGTGGGCAGAGAATGTGGTCGATGAAAAGCGGGGTTTGCTAATTGATTTTTATTTACATTATTATGCTTGTTGGTGTTATTGGTGATTTTGTAACTAATAGTACTATAACTGTTATTGATAGTAGTTACATCGAAGTTAAATAGACCCATCGCAAAAACTTATTTTCCCACTTCTGAAGAAAATAGACGCTCCGGGAAGTCAATGAAAGTGACCATTGAGTGCGATTAATTGCATTGCGAGTGAGGCTGAGTGGCCCCTGGACTCCTATGGTCCTCACGCCACTATGTAAAGATCCTTCCGCCTGGCCATCCTCGCAACGCCACAGTTCCCCCTGCGCCCGTCTTCCGCCATGGTCATCATGAAAGACACGAATGTTACTGTTGACCTGAATGACACTGAGGTGGCCGCGGGCGTGGGCGTGCGGACGTCGGAAACGAACGGCAGTGCTCCTCCGCCCTCGGCTAGTGCGGCGCTAGCTGCGGCAGCGGCGTCCGCAAGCTCTGGTGCGGGCGGAGGGAACAACAACAACGTCAAGGAGAACTTGGGCGGCGGCGGAGGCAAGCCGGAGAAGCCCAACGTCACGTTCGACCCGAACCCCACCATACTGCTCACCAACTCAGGTAAAGTTGTGACGTGTGTGTAGGTGTAGCCGTGACACTTGGCGTCTCATATCTCGAGGATGTAATTGACTTGCCTTTGACGCGGAAGATGAGTATATTAGTTTCCCGAGCGATTCCGCTCTCTAGGAGACGCTTGCTATTTTGATACGTGTCAGGAAAGGGGAAATAGCTTTCCCTTGATGATTTGCTGCCTTCCTGTGATCGAAAATCTGAGGGAATGAGGGACGCGGCCCTGCGGAGGGTGGGTGCGAGGAATGGTTATGGCCTTTCCCTCGGCAGCAGGTGAAGGACTGGCTGTAGCAGGTCTTAAACTATTCTGCTTTTCATAATCAAACTGTTCAGTAAGAATACGGGAGAAATCAGTTATTTTAGATTTTATGGCTTTCTCTTGCTGACTAGTTGAGATAACCCCTTCTGTTAATGAAGACGCAATCGCAAGCGAAGTTCCGGCGTGTGCAGCGTGAGTCCGCCGCGCCAATAAGGGGAGCGATGGACGGTGATCGCGGCCGTCTCGCGGGATTGAGAGCGGCGGAAGGATTTGTCTGTTATAAAGCGGGCCCGCGCTCCCCCACCTCAGACCGGAAGGTCGAACGGTTTACTAGCGACCCAGCAAATTTCCTGCCTGGGATGACGTATATGCATCAGGAAGCTCGGCCGGGCTAGGGTGTTAGTTGGGGGACAGCGGGGCCGAGTGGGCGTGCCCGATCCAGAAGGAATAGCGCGCTTCTCCATTCTGAAGAGGGCGTTTCTCCCGCGGGTGATTAGGATTTATCAGATGCTGCCAAGAAAGGCCGGCGACGACAACTTTGATGGCGAAAGAGTTGCCAAAGGGTTCTGTTATGTAACTCGCAACGTTACTAACTCTCCTTTATAGGTTTTACCCCTTTTAA
>NW_020869040.1:1089970-1094970 GCF_003789085.1 Penaeus vannamei | reverse complement strand
ATCTGACATCGCAGATATTTCATTCTTTGAAGCGCTATTTAAGTGGCATAATTGCACTGTGAAGAAAATGCTAACGTGTCTTTACCTTAAAATACTGTCACTAAACTGCCAAACTGAAATAGAATACTTTCCTCTTAGTGGAACATAACGGACACCACGAAAACTTAACCTTTTAATCAGAAATGAATACAACTATATTAACTCGTTTTACAGTAAAACAATTCTCTCCCTCCCTCTCTCCTCTCTTCTCTCTGAAGAACGAAGCTCGCGAACCATTCGTATAAGACCTGTTGTTCTTGGAGATGTTCACAGGCGTGTTGCTGGTGAATACAAGCGCTTAGACACGTGCCTTGTCTTAGAAACATCAAAACAATTCCCATGGAGATCGTATATGACAAGTGTTTTTTTTTTGTGTATATAATGCATGTTAGTTAAAAAGGAACATCTGGTTAATCTGAATCGTAGCTGTATTTCTTATACAACCTTTCTCATTACAGGTAAGTCGAGTGGGAAAGTGGGATAGCCCCCCATCCCCCCGCGTGAGTGAGTGAGTAAAGCCCTTCAGCAATCCACGTTCTTTGACTTTCGTGTTCTCGAGGGGACGAGGGTGAAGACCACAGTTACAATGGCGGGGGATCTTCAGGGGTGTAGTCAAACACTCGAGCCATTCATGGCCAACCCGTCCACTCGTGCACGCTCCGCTCTTTTGGCGGCTGGCCGTCTTAACATGCCGAAGTGACTGAGGTTGATTGCCTGAAAGTGCTCTTGCGGAAGTGCTCGGCCCGCAGGTTTTCCTTTCTCTCGCCTCCACTGTGCTTCTGAGCTTTCGCGCACTTCGCTCACACCTCTTGTCCAAATGAGTTCAGAACAAGGGAGTGAGTTTTTCTTCGGTTTTCTCACTCCGCATAAGACGGGAACCAACTATTGCTGCGAGGAGTCTCTCAAATGCGGCACACCCAACTTCGAGGCGCCAGTGCTTGAGTTTCATGTTTCAATTCCATTTCTATTTCTTTTTTTATCTTCACTCATTATTATTTAATTTACTTTATCGTTATCGTTACTCTTGCATCTACTTCATGTGCTCCACAAGTTATTTAAATTCGAGGCGTGTTAGGCTGTCTGTTATTTATGCAGATTGAAGTACATATTTTTCACTTCGAAATAAAGGTGAGGAAAAATAGCATCACAGTAGAGGCAAATTTTACTTTAGCTATACGACCGGTTTGTTAAAAATGTGCGGGGTATATTCGTTTATACGGCCATGCATATACACAAATAAATACATGTTTATAAGTTTAAATATGGTTATTTACCGGATACATAGATAAATGTATATCTAGCACATAGATAGACAGCTGTGGATTAATTTGTATGTTTCTGCGTATCCGCATATTAGAATATTCATTGGCTCGGGCCTCGCACAATTTTAACAAACCGGCTGATAGAATGAACACGTAAATGGGATGATTGTACCATCTGTATTGCTAATGTGGCCGGGGAAAGCATCGCCATTATTATAGGGAAGCGAATCATGGCGGGACTCCTTCCACGTGGGGTCCGCTAATCGCTGCTTCCTTTGGACTGTGAGTCGGAAGAGAACGTAGTAATATGCAGCATTTCAAAGGATAAAGCGCCGAGACTAGAATGAAGTTGAAAGCGCGTGCGGAGGACCGGCTTCGCATCAAAGAGCAAGATGAAGTCTTTGTTACCGTCTCGGTATTCATACATGTCATGGACGTGTTCACAGAGGATTTCATACAAGGGATCTTTTATCCGCGACCCATTTGAAAATAAAAGCTTTGGTCAAAAAATAAAAGATAAGTAAAAGAGACTTGTATTCCGATTTCCAAATGTTTTTTATCAGAATCAATGCAAAGTGAATCCTTTTAGGAAGATGCGTCATTGGATACTGTTAAGTGCGGACTTTTAACAGGAAAGAATTTCATACCGCGATACCATTTCAAAATTGCCAAAGCCGTTCGCATCAAGGAAGGACTTGTGAAGTCGGTATAAAAGAATCCAAATGTCGGAAGCAGACTTTGGTCGGAAGTGCCTCAAATGAAGCTGAGCTTCCTTGCGCCGCTCCCTCCCTCGGCACCTGGAAACCGATATTAATATCGTGCAAACACACGGTCAAGCCACGGGTCGATCGCAAACTCTAAAGCTTGGGTTTTTCTTTCCTTCTTTCTTTCTCTTTTATCGTTTCCTTGCTGTTGGTTTTCTTATATTTTCCCGTTTTCCTGTCTTTTTATTTAACTCTTCGGTCCATTTCCCTTTTTTCACTTGCTGTTAAGTTTTAGAACATAAATGTAAGTTTTGAAGTTGATAACGGTGCCTGTGTGCGTCCGCGGCCGCCATAAGTCGAGTAGAAGTTAGGAATATGGACAAATCCAAGGCGCGCGAGACACGAGACTCGGTTTCTATTCAGCGGGGAAATCATAAGGTGCGGGAGAGGACGCGGGGCGAGGTGTCGCCTTTTCTTGGCGGGGAATCTTTTTTCTGGCGCTTTTATTCGTTTTCGACCGAGGGCCTTATCTGCGAAGGGCGTCCACCTTTCCCCCGCCGTAATTTGATAAGGGGGCCAGCGGCGCGGGCGGCAGGTGCGCCTCGCCCAGCCCGATGATCAGCAAATGGAGGCCCGCTCCGGCCACGGCCCGTGCTATGAGGCGCCTCTTAAAACTTTCGTGATGGCCTTTGGGATCCTCGCTATTGCGCGCTTAACTTTCCCCGGCGGCGATTACGGTTAAGGATGATACCCACTTCTTTCGGGCGATGAGATAAGCCGGAGCTTTCTCATAATTTCCCCTTTTGTTCTGGAAGTTTCTCAATCGGTTCATATTTTCCATTTCTTCCGAATTCCCTGTTCCCGTTCTCAGTTTCGGGAAATTGGCTTTAGTCGAGATTATTCAGAGTCTGTTTGCATCAAGTGCAAGAGATGAGATAATTTGAGGTGATTGATATGCAAATGAACTCGCAGCGAGTCTCCCGCATTCAGCGCCCGGAATGTTCGACGTCCTGACTCGCCGTTCCCGTTCGACCGCATCTTTAAGGGCCGTGCCGGGCAGGGGGCCCTCGGCGTCCACGTCTTGAAGGGCTTGATCAGGGGCTGCTATTCCGGACGCACGTTTTCCATTCTGGGCGTGCCGGAGGATCCACTTTTCTGCGACCGAGTGGAGGTGGGAGGAAGGGCGGCGTGGGTGGAATGTAATCGCATATTCATAGATCTCACTTGGCTGTGCGTGGCCGGGGAGAATGGATGAAGGACTCATTATTTAAATAGGGTCCATTATCCATTTAGGGAAGATTAGGAATTCCCTCTCGAGCCGAGTTTTCGTGGGAGATGCATCAATCTTCCACACTCCGAGCTATGTCTTGGGAATGCGTGGTCAAAGTTCACCGTCGGCCGCATCCGTCCGAACTGAGGAAAACAGCGTAGGAGAGAGAAAAAAAGCGGGAGGGAGGAGAGAGAGGGAAATGGCGAGCCGTCCACGGGTCCGGTTCATAAGGAAACTTTTTTAACGAGATGTTCCGTCCATTTTAAGTTGGTCTCTGGTATTTGCACACCGCTCTCGCACCCCGTTGGTTTCTAAGGGGGAGATGGTGCGTTTAACAAAGTGGCCCCCTCCGTGATCGCTGCCTTCCCTTTTACGAAGGCCTCGCGCGTTTGTCAGTCAGGAGGCGATAACCTGTCAAGGGTTAGTGTCGAGTGGCCATAGGAATTTAGGGAAGGCTTGGGGCGAGGCATGGGAGGGGGTGGAGGGGTCACTCGACCACTCGCAAAGAGGACCTGATATGTCAGTGTTCAAACTTCCGGAAGATTTGTGGGCGAAGGACGTTTAGTATCGGGTTTATTTGTTGAATGGTGACTCGACTGAATATTTATGACGGTTACGAAAGCAAGACCATTAACAGGAGATTTTGAATCCTTTTTGTGTATTTCCATTTGTATCCCCATTTCTTGTCTTGAGTATACGGCAAACTACTTCCACTTCTGAAGGGGCCCGGAGCTAAGGTCCTTACACATTTCCCCTTAAAAGAAGCTTCCCGAGTGGTAAAGACTGATTATTTGTAGTTTGAATTTGGCGTGACCGGCCCGGACGAGGGGGCAATTCCACGTAGACGGCGTGTGGAATCGCCCCCTAAGACGCACGCCATCCACTCAGCAGGTGGAGGGCTTGCTGCGCCCCTGCAACAGGTTCCTGATCAGCCGAATTACGAAAGTTGCATGCCGCGCGTGCCCCGGGGATTGATTAGAAATTGGTGTTTGGTTAGCAGAGCGAGTGCGGCTACAGGGCGATGGGGGCCGGCCAGAGGGTGTGGGATTTAGGTGGATGGGTGCTATTAAATTACTCGGTCGGGATTACCGCGGACAGAAAGTTTTCATATTTGTCGGCATTTTTTGCGAGCGGCAGATGCGGGGCGGAGGCTCCGGGGAGCAGTTCGCATGACTCCGAACGCGGCCGTAAATTCAGAGCTTTAGCCGAAGTTATGAGATCGCGTTCTTGACAGAGTGCGCGTGATAAATCTCGCACGGTGAAGGCGAAGGAATTTTTCGTATGGCTCCTGCAAGAATGCAATTACAGGGGGAGGGCGGCACGGGGGTAATTTTCATCTCTCTCTCTCTCTCTCTCTCTCTCTCTCTCTCCTCTCTCTCTCTCTCTCTCTCTCTCTCTCTCTCTCTCTCTCTCTCTCTCTCTCTCTCTCTCTCTCTCTCTCTCCTCCCCTCCCCCCTCCCCCTCCCCTCCCCTATTCATCACTCACGCGAGTTGAGCCGCACTCAGAGATGCAGCCGCGAGTTCCATTGCAGGAGAGAGGCGTCTTGCGTGGTCGCTGGGAAATGTTCTGGAATGGAAGGTGACCGCGATGGTGACGGCGCTGCATGAAGATGCGTGGTTGAACAGGGAGAGGTATTGTCCTGGCCGGCGACGCACATCGATTACTGCCGAGGTCTCGTCTCGTATACTTGGTTGTCACGTGTCTCGCTAGTTGTCATGTCCTCG
>NW_020869040.1:1072470-1084970 GCF_003789085.1 Penaeus vannamei | reverse complement strand
CTCCCTCCCTCCCTCTCCCTCCCTCCCTCCCTCCCTCCCTCCCCCCTTCCCCCTCATTTACTCTTTATATCTATCTATCTACCTTCCTTCCTTCCTTCCTTCCTTCCTTCCTTCCTTCCTTCCCTTTTCCCTCCCTTTTCCCTCCCTCTATGCACGCACACGCAGTATATATCTGATCCTCTGAACTATAATTGTTGCATCACCGAATACCAGGAAATGGATGTTTTGATTTTGATTTTGCATCCATGCGGTTCTGGGCGTTGTTCAGGTGAAACTAACGAGAGAATTGTGCATGGAAGCGTGTATTTTTCTGCTTATTTTACCCATTTGTTTGTTTTTGTTATCTGGTGGCCGTGAGTTACTTTAAAATCGAGGTGACCTTCGCAGTAGAATTATGTAATCGTTTGTAGTTCTCCAATGATAATGCAGATAACTTCAGATTTATATGTAGCATTTTAGCGCTGTGCATTGCGATAAATTAATGGCATCGGTTGTTGTTTTCAAGTGTTTGAGAGCATCGCATTCCATGTTTACTCCGCGTTTTACTTTGTGGCGGTTCAGGGGAAGCGCACCGGGCGGAAATAAATCTGTGATTGCAAGTGTTGGTTGAACTGCCGGAGATGATGTGATTGCATTAGTGATATTGCTGTTGTTTTTTTGATTTTATGAAAAGTAGGCTTAAGGAGATGAACTTGAATTTGCATAATTTGCTTTAATGACATTCTTATTGTATAACCAGTTGATAATTATTTTTTTACGACGAAATGCATGCAACTGCTTTGTTTTCGCAGGTTCATTTTGTTTTCATAGTATGGTATTTATTTGGTCTAGATGATAAAAAAAACTGCCATACCATAATTTAAACATGCAATTAAAATGTGTCGGTGATTTCAGATGGATCTCCAATCAAGGTTGGACTTAAAGATGGAATTAAGAAGACTGAAGTTGGTGCTGGAAGGGGCACTGCAACTGCACCCATCGGCAGCGCCGCTCAGCAGCAGGCTGTGGCACAGCAAGCAGCCGCAGCACAACACAAGTCTGATGAGCCAACTGACTGTTACCTCAAGGAATTGTACGCACAGATTACGTCGGTAGTTGCCTCAAAGCCCGATGAGAAGGATAACATTAATGAAGGTAAGCTCGGAAGCCTTGCATTGGATGGTGATGCTATAAGGAATGAAGCAATTAATATGCGATATCCTGTTTTAATAAAAGGCTGGAATTACTAATGACGTTGCGTTTCTCCGGCCACAGATGAGAGCGAGGATCCGGCTGCCGTTCCCATGATCTGGGTGAGCAAGTGGGTTGACTACAGCGATAAATATGGTCTGGGATACCAATTGTGTGATGACTCCATTGGTGTGCTCTTCAATGATTTCACCAAACTCTTGTTGCTAGCTGATGGAGAGTGAGTAAACGGTTTGGCTTGTGTAATCAGAATGCAATCGCAGTTTTACCCCAGGCATAATTTAGCGACGATTTCCACCAGTAATTACTGAAGTGATTTTTAAAGCAAAATGTTAAATGGTCTGCACTTCATTCATATTATGATTTGATTCCCACTTGATTCTCTATAATGGTAATGTCACACTAAAAATCAAGATGTTTATTGGCCATTATACTGGCATCCCAGTAAAAGAGCATTGTGTGTTTTGTACTTTTTATGATCGAAATATTCTAATTACAGGAACATTCACTACATTGAGCGTTCAAATGCTGAACACTATCATACACTGAAGAGCTACCCAGGAGCATTAAACAAAAAGGTGACGCTTCTGCGCTACTTCCGTAACTACATGAATGAACACTTGTTGAAGGCAGCTGCCTCTATGTGCCCAAGGGAGGGTGATGAGCTTGCCCGAATCCCCTCACTCAGGACCTACTTCCGGACACGGTCGGCCATCATTCTTCACTTGACTAATGGAACACTTCAGGTAAGCTGTTTTATATTAATCTGAATTATGTATTTTGATTTTACCAGTTAATTTTCAACCTCTCCAGCAACAATGGTGATATTCTAGTTTGTTATAATGGATAATTCAGTATTTGCCTTTTACATAGATTGCAATTCTTTGTACACCATACATTTCTTGATTAAAATTGAAATGTATATTTTAAGAGACCTGTAATATGGAAAGGGATGGATGCATGTATATTGTCTTTTATTCCCTGTAAATACACTCGCAAAAGTTAGTGATTTAAGTCACTGGTAAAATTAATAATTATTTTTTATACAGATCAACTTCTTTGAGGATCACACCAAGATTATTCTCTGTCCCTTAATGGGTGCTGTCACATACATCGATGAAAAGAGGAATTTCAAGACCTACAGGCTGGCCAGCCTTGAAAAGGTTAGATCAAGTTATTTATTTTTCATATTTCACAGGATTTACAAATTGTCCTGAACAAAAAGTTGGAAAGAAATTTAGAAAAGTTCATGTTGTACTTTTTACTAATAGTTTGTTTTTAACATCTATTTAGAGTGTTTGTGTAAGCATGTATTTGTGAGAGTGAGTGAGTAATTGTAATTGAATGAATTGAGGAATTTTTTGGGGGGTGAAGTTTTGTAATACAAACATGCACAGATAGATTAAAAAATTTTGAATATTTATTTGATGTAAAGAAGGGTAATCAAATTGATTTTCCATAATTACTTTATTATTAAAAGACCCTCCTGTCTCTTCCAGTATGGATGCCGACCTGACCTTGCAAACCGCATGCGCTATGCTCGCAACATGATTCAAAAGCTTATGGTTACGAAATCCTCCACGACCAAGTCCTCCACTGCTTCTTCCTCTGCTGCTGCCCAGCACACTCAGCCCACCACTGCTTAAATAGTGCAACGATAAAAGTTACTGTCCAAAGGTTGAATATTTATTCACCAGTTTTCTAGTTATCTATTGTTTAAGCATATATGTGCTAGATCTAAACTTGGTTAGAATAGTGACAATTTTTAGCATGTTACCTAAGTTGAAGAACATAGAGCAGTTCTGTATCTCTTCCTACCTGTGACTACAAGTGTCCATGAAGTATGCCACTGTGGCAGTGCTTTGGAGGTGCTGGATATAAATATCCATTCAGGTGGATTAACTTGTACCAAAGTGATGAATGTATGTTAGAATACAACTTTGTAATTAGCCTCAAAAGACTGACGGGAAAAGTCAGTTTAGGTCATAGTATGTCCTGATTTATATTTTCTGATAAGTTTCAAGAATACACACTATTGCATGAGTAAAGACTTAGGTTTTATGATGGTTACAATAAAACCTGATAGAATGAGGGGTGCAACTTCTAGCTTGGAATCAAGATTTAGAAAATGATTGATCTCTTATACTTGTATCATTGCTAACTAGACCTTTGGTTTTCATATCTGTTAGCATGTTACACTGTATGCTACTTAGTTGGCATCTATGGTTATGCCATATTAATGAAATGAAAATCCTATATATTTATTGTTTTTAAACATGTTTGTTTTATTTATAGGATGTTTTATAAGTTTGCAATAACTGAGAGGAAAACACAAGGTGAATCACAGTATTTTGTACTACTAATTCATAATTTTTAAAGATATTATTGCAGTACATGACTTTATGTTCTGTTTAGTTTAGCTTATGGATTTCTATTATGATATTTTTATATTGATTTTGATTGTATCTGGGGAGTATATTACTGTAGGATATACCAAACTCAGATAAAAGTGTGCTTGGGAATGAATATGATTTTTTTTTTTGTTTTCATTGCTATTGGGAAATATTGTTGTTTGAAGACTGGGATGAAGTAAAGGCTAGATTGTGATTACAAGAATGTTCTAGCCATTCCAGAGACCGTTTTAGTATTTTTTTTGTGTTCTATAAAGAGAGTCCCACGCATTGCGCCCTTATGTTGATATAAGGAATTATTAAAGAACATCAGCTATTAAACTTTTATTTTATTTTATGTGAACTCATGTTCTTCCTTTCCCTGTAGTAACATGAATGTAAATAATAACTGGTAGATTGTAATGTGTTTTGTACTCCCTGATTGTAACATTACATACTGACTGTACTGACAAAAGTAGTATATATTTGGGTTTAAAGTCAAGGAAATTTATTTACAGATTTTCATATTCCACACTGCCTTGCAAGAGATTTCTGGTCACATATTTTCATCTGATTGCATATCATTTTGTTCATTATTTCCACAACTGTTCGTAATATCATGCTGTATGTTTATTTTACATCTTGTATCTCTATCTCTTTATTTTACGTGATACATAAGTGTACATAGTCCATGCAGTAAAATAAAGTATGTATAATTAAGAATATTCTGTCAATCCTACACTTCGTTTTTTTTCTTTTTTTTTTATTATTATTATTATGAATTTAGACAGACGTAAAAGTTCTTGCTGTGACAAAACATGGTGGTGGAAAATCTTAGTGAACTGAACTTAGGGACTGGGATATTATCAATGGAACTATTGAGTGGGCACTTTTCTTCTCTGCATTATCTCTGACAAAATGCATGTAATTTAAATTTATAAACATTTACTTGCATTCCATTGTGTCAAAAAATTAGATGTAGATGAAAAGCCCAAGAAAATGTATATATGGTATCTGCACATTTACTAAATATAAGGATAGGCTAACAGTCTTGAGTATGGAACTGGTCCTTCAAGAGATTATTTAAATATTATAAATACAATATAAAGAATTCTCCCAGATTTTCAGTGACCTAGAGTAAGTAAACAAAAAGACTAAATATTAATAAATATAACATGAAATTGAAATAACTCGTTTGTTGTCCTGTTTATTCAAGTTTGTAAGTCGACCAGCACTCCTATTTTGGTTGACAATGCTAGAGTGAAATACTCAAATTAGGACACAATCTGTTAATTACTTCCATTAACATGAAGAAAATAGTTCTATAATCTCCACTCATACAGGTGTAAAAGGAATGCAAAATATTCCTTTAAGGAATATCTTACAGACCTGAATGCTTCCTACCCGAACCATATCTCATGATGCTGCAGATCTGTTACAATATCTCTTGACACTAGCAGATATAGTACTTTCAGAGTTCTACATGTAACTCTCCCCCCCTCCCCCATCCCTTGCTTTTTGTCGTAGGGGGTTTTCAACATTACTCTAGATAGTTGACGCATAGCAACTATCACCTGACATCCCCCTTTACTATACCTTCCTATAGTGCTATTTGACCTTGGATGTCTAGCACATTTATTTAGCTTTTAACCATTGTCGTAGGGGGAAGGGCTTGAAGGAAACAGGCTCAATATGGCGGATCACCTCTACCTTGGACCTCAAACCTCGCCTCAACTAATTTGGCATGGCAATTTCTTCTTTCCTTTTCCTTCTCTTCTTCATCCACTTCTACCCACCTCCTAAAGTGTGAATCGTACTAAAAGGCTGGCTTGGTCTGTCCTAAATGGCCTTCCTACTCTATTTGCTCTTCCCTCTTTACCCTTTTCACTACCATGCTAACCTACAGCCCTGCGCAAGCTTTTACATCTAACATATTTCATCCTATTTGTTAACTCATTTTAACTTTTTTTGTCACAGTACGTTATCATAGTTCTGTGTAGCCTTTGATGTCTGGCATATTTATTTGTTTACCATTCTGGGAATCCACAAATATCGCTTTATAAACCAAAAAACTTCCTTGCCCGGGGGCTTCGTCCCCAAGCCTTACCGTATCACTATATTCTGAGTACGCTGCTAACACCCTTTGATGTTGACTTGGTAGAAAATTTTCAATTAATAAAATAAAATAGTTGTTTATGCCATGTTGACATCACTAATGTCAAAGACTCAACAGAGTTTGTAAATATCTAAAACAGTTTATAATCCTTTATGCAAGCAAAGGTCAAAACATAAATATCTGGACTTGATAGCACTGTCTTGCTTGCAGTTATACCTAGCAATCCTGTTTTACTTTTGACATTTTGACTCAATAATTCATCTAAGGAAAATAACATTGCATGTTTGTTGTTCACCACTTCTTTCAAAGAAAAAGCAGTGATCTTTAATATATAATATAGAGTAATGAAATGTTTATGGTATGCATCGTGCCCTTAAATGCTTTCAAAATACTAACAAACGGCTTAATTAAAAACTGATTTACAAGTAAAGGCAGAATATACTCGGGCATTCTTTTTTATGAAAATTTTAGTTCAAGAAGTGAAAGAACAATTTTCCCATAATCAAAACCTCGAACTTTGTCTCCTGCTTCACTGAAATAAGGCACTTCAGAGTTACATACAGTATATCAAATTACTGTGATTTGTTCTACATGTAGTCTTTGGTCCACACATTGCTTGCATCATTCCTGAGTTCGTGCCCACATAATGGACGTCTCTGTGACAAGTCTTGTTCACACCAATTACCTTTCGAAGTGGTGAATCTGTTACAATAAATAAATGAACAGAAAATTTCGCTTCTGGTGAAAATACCAAGAAGTGTCTGGTATTCCTGCCTGAAGAGGAATCAAGTTTCATAGAACCGTCACGGTAACCTTGTGCAACATGATGTAGCCACATGTCTATTTCCTCTGCAGTCACAAGTTAGGGTGCTTTCCGGACAGTGTTCGCTCGTGTGGACGGGGATCAAAGCCTGCTGAAAGTGTAGCTTATTTGTTGAAAAAAATGTGATCTATACTCGTGATGTATAAATATTCTCACATCAAGCTGCCTTTATCATACATGCTATGTGCCTATCATATCACAAATGCCCCTTATCACACAAAAAGGCTGACCCAATTGCAATATATTTTCATCCTAAGGGACTTCGGGCGTGCCTTCTGTTACGGGTACGACGGCAGGGCGTTGGTCGTGGAAATGGGAGAAAGCAGCAGATTCAACATTTTGCACAGCTGATCTGGATACGCTGAGGAAAAGTGACGTCAAAGGGTCCAAAGAAGTAATTTTTCCCGCGGCGCCCGCGCTCGGCGGGGCTGCCTCTTGCTGGGGAGCATTCGGACGAGCCTGTGGTGTGCTTGCCCTTAATGGTGCAGAGGTTGCAGAAGATGGCGTTGCGGGCGTCGACGCAAGTGAGGTGATAACTGATGTAGTGCTAGATGGTGGGGTCGTTCCTGGAGTAGCAGACGAGAAGAATGTTTTTGGAGTGGTTTCCTGCACGACGGTAGAGAAAGTTGCGGGCGTGGTTTCCACAGTGGTTGACCGTTGCATCGAGGCACGGCGAGCTTGTGTTGCCAAACGACGCGCAGTGACCTCTTCGGCTCCTGGCATAATCAGACGCACTGGGTGTCTTGCAGCTAAACCTTCGGGTATCGTGGATACCTCGTTTTCCTGAATCGTTGGCGTCACTGAACCAGTAGACGTGGAGACAGGCGGAGCCGTGGATGTCACAGGTGGTGAATCAAGAAAAGTTTCCTGAAGTGGGGACTCTTGGGTAACGGTGGTAGAAAAGGAGGGCTGTGTCTGGGCAATCTCAATGTGTCCCAAGGAAGGCTGTGGCGAAGTCTTCGAAGGCAAAGTGTTAACGGACTGGTCCTGATTAACTTGCAGGATGCGGCTACTAGCGATCGCTGGAGAAGCAGGAAGGGCAGAGCTGGCCGGTGTGGTGGCGAGTTCCTGAGACAGAGAAACTTGAGAAGATGATGCAACATTTACTGGCAATGATGGCAAAGGAGAAGGCAGAGGGGGAAGGGAAGTTGAAGAGAGAAGATGGGGAGTGGGTACCACAGGCTGGTGAATAAAGTTCTTTTCTTGAGCGAGGGGATCAGCAGGAGAGGGAAGTGAGCTTCCTGGAATTGATAGCTGGGCGTCGGTAGGTGGGTTTAGCGAGACCTCATTTTGTTGATGAGATGTACTTTGCTCTGGGGTAGATAGGGTTAAAGAAGCAGATGCTTGTGACTGGGGAGTTAGTGGAACGTCAGAAGACGTGGAGACAGGGACGTCGGACGCCGATGACTGATGCTGAGGAATTGAGTTTGCGATTTGTGAGGGAGAGGATGCTAATATGGACTGTGACGTGGCTGGTAAGGCATGAGGGGTAGAGGACGGGGGCTGAGGTGTAGAAGAGAGAAGCTGAGAGGTCGAAGGTAGGGGCTGAGAGGCTGTAGCTGGAGACTCGGATACGGCGATTGAAAGCTGAGGAATGGCGACTGCAGGTTCATGGACTGCGGTCGAACTCAAAGTCGATATGTCGAGTGAAGCCTGGGCGCTTGTGAGGGTCATGGTCTCGGGAATGACAGGTATAGGGGTTAAGGTATTTGCTACAGGCGCTCGAGGCTGATTTCGCAGGGCAATAGAGGGGTCTACCATCTCGTCCATTATCGGATTAGATTGAATATCAGGTAACAAGTTTGGCAACATTGAGGGTAATACATGAGGCCGCGCCCCTGAGGATACATGTGATGGCACATTTGATGCCACGAGCACAGCCGGGGTGATGTGAGGCGAAGAAGCGGGGCTGGAAGGTGAGGTCACCGGGCGTTGGTTCGAGGCCTGCGAGGGTGGCGCCTGGGGTGCAAAACCCGGCGGGTGAACTAGGAATACTTGGGAATCTGGGGAGTTGAAGAAAGGAAGGTCCAGCAGCGAGCGTACGTTCAGCACCGAGACCTGCAAGGATAGTTCTTCTATAGTGTCGTTACATTCTTTGCATGGACGAAAAAGGCAAAAAATGCTGTGGCACAGATGCACACCACACCTTTGTTAAAGTTATATGACGGGACTTGCCTGCTGGACGCCACCCGACAGAAGATCCTCCCGCGCGGGGGCCCCGGCCACGCTGGAGAGGCCCGTCGCACCCGCCGCCACCAAAGCCATCATCCACAAGAACATCTTTGTGAACACGTCAACCTCCTGTTGGAGAAAGATAACAGATTAGAAAGAAATCGTACATGACGGTAGCATCTCTCACCATTTTGATGGTATTCTATGTCATTTTGAGTATACGTTTGAGCGTGTGAATATCTAAATAATCATTATCATGTGAAAAAACAGAAATGAGGAAATTATGAGTAATTTTCTTAGGTTATATATAAAGTTTTGTGGAGTGCAAAGGATATTGTATCGGATGTGAAATATAAAATCCTTATATTATGGCTGTACACTCAAGCTTGCAAAATGCAAGAACACAGGAATATTACAAAAGTGAATGAATGGTTCTTGAATAGTGTAAAAAAATCATAAATATGAAGACTAATTACATTTCACGATATCGCAAAATGAATAAAAAGTCCTTTAATGGATTAAAATATGCAAATGTACTGTAAACTTATTAACACATCAAGATGTCAATATGGTACAAATTTAGGGAAGACTTTGCTTTGTAATGCTACGCAGCCGAATGTACTTCTAAACTACTGACATATTTAACTTACAATATGCCACAAAGTTAGGAAAGAAATTGGCATGTGATGCAGCAATGCAGCAGCAAAACTGTAATGGAAATAGTACAACTTTTTTGTTTGATATCAAAGACAAAAAAATAGAAAACGTTATGATTTTGGGATGTTATTTTCAACGAAATAACCGAACAGGGTGTATTAGTCATCTAACAATCTAAAATACATAAACACATACATACATGCACAAAAGGTAAGTTAAGTAAGTAGGTCGACCTAATTTTGCAAAAAGCCATCGTTTCGTTCAACAATTTGACTTGGGAAATCATTTCACTGCTTGGAGTTAGCTGGAGTGGAGGGAGAGAGGGTGAGAGGGTGAGAGGGTGAGAGGGTGAGAGGGTGAGAGGGTGAGAGGGTAAGAGAGTAAGAGAGTAAGAGAGCAAGAGAGCAAGAGAGCAAGAGAGCAAGAGAGCAAGAGAGCAAGAGAGCAAGAGAGAGAGAGAGAGTAGACAGAGAGACAGAGACAGAGACAGAGACAGAGAGAGAGACAGAGACAGAGACAGAGACAGAGACAGAGACAGAGACAGACAGAGACAGAGACAGAGACAGAGAGAGAAGAGAGAGAGAGAGATAGAGATAGAGATAGAGAGAGAGAGAGAGAGAGAGAGAGAGAGAGAGAGAGAGAGAGAGAGAGAGAGAGAGAGAGAGAGAGAAAGTTGCGAACTTTCATTTTTCAGATTCTAATAAACATTATCACTTATAACAATATATGCAATTTATGTAATGAAACATCATCATCTATATGATATTACAGTTATTGGCAGCGTACACCGCAAGCTCACAACAAGTCTTCAACAAGTTTTTTTGAACAATATATAAGAGATGAATGTATGGAAGTATGCATAAATTGATCCCTTTTATAAAACTGAGAAACTGATTCAGTTGGATGTGAGGCAAATGAATATATGGAAGGAATAAAGATGGATGAGTATTGTTTATTTGTTTATGTGAGCGTGCGTGCGTGTGCGTGTGTTCGTGGGTGTGAGTGTGCGCTTGTGCGTGTATTTTATCCATGCACATAAGTACGTATGCATATACGTATGTACATATGTATGTAAATAGCAAAATATGGAGTGTTATTTTAGTAAATTTACATCGTATACGTATACGGGATCCACCAACGTGACAACTGCCGTCGCATGTCAACCAACTCATCAAATTTCCGTTTTATTCCTTTTTTTGTTTCCCTTTGCCTTTTTGAGTGGGGGCAGGGAGGAAGAGGAAGAACAAACTGCACTCTTTTACAAATTCAAATATATTCTTCCATGTATTCAGAGGGAATATGCGAGAAAACGAAAAATGTAAGAACACTACCTGTTGAAAACCAATTTGTTTTGATACATGGCCGACACCTGGAGCAATATTTTATGCTTTAACGTCACGCCGAAATGGGAAACTGTGAAATCTCCTCGAAGAGAAATATGTACATATATATCTGGACGCGCGTTTATATGAGGAGACTATTCCGTGCATGCTATCCTGAGGGTCTATTCCATCCTATACATTAACAATGGAATTAGCGTCTTATGCTTGCAAGCAATTGTTGGATTTTCCTACTTTGGTACGATTTCAGAATCACTTTTAAACATCTTTCTCTTTGATGAACAAATACCCTCCTCTAAAAGAGCAAAAGAGGAATAACAAAAAATAAAATACAACAATGGTAATGATCAAGAAATATAAAATGAATATATAAATACATTGCTGAATATTCCTACTCATTTTCACGAACGAACTGATAGCCACGAAAGAACAATCACGACGCATAACAATCACGAATGGAAGAACAATCACAACGGATAACAATCATGAATGGAAGAACAATCACAACGAATAACAATCACGAACGGAAGAACAATCACGACGCATAACAATCACGAACGGAAGAACAGTCACAACGCATAACAATCACGAATAGAAAGCCAATCGTAAATACAAGAACAATCGGGGAAGAACGGAAGAATAATAATCTAACGTGCAATTACGAACAAACAGACAAGCAAGAACGAATGAACAGCCACACAAAGAAATGTTTGCGAACGACCCAATACTCCACGGGCGAAATAACAATCAAGAATGAATGAATGAACAATAACGAACAAACAAATCATAAGCGAACAAAGACACACACACAAACAAAAAATCCCTCACGAACGAGGAATTCCACACGAACGAGCGATACCGAACGAACGACCGATCACGAACCATCAGGACTCGACTCCAGCGGCACCGAGACGCCATCGAACCCAAGACTCACTCACGCGAACCACAGAGCTCGTTCCTGCTCACTCTCTCGTACAACCCCGGGATTCTTCGTTGGTTTTCACGGCGCGTTATTTTCATTCACAAAACAATCGCGTGCATTGTTGTTAATAACGCGGCTGGTATTTTTTTTTTTATTTGACATTTTATAATTTTTCGAATTTAGATACATTGGTTACTGTAGGCGTAACGTATTAGTAACTAGGGTTTTATTCGCACTTTATCCGATTCGAGTTTTTCTATATTTGATATTATATATTTTCGAATTTTTATATATCGGTTACTGTATGCGTAACGTATTAGTAAATAGGGCTTTATTCGCACCTTATTCGATTCGAATTCATGTCCGTTTTTACAAGACGAAGACTTACCTGCGACTTGAGCATTTCGACGCCGTATGTTTTCCCTCCCGCTCGCCTTCTTCAAGCTCTTTCGCACACATAGAATAAAGCACTGGCGAGGACGGGTGTCTCTGCCTTATATATACACACGACGCCGCGTCGGGTGGGCGAATGATCTAGATTCTAGTAAACTTCTTTGGCCCGAGATGCCCGGTCGTCGAGGAGGGGCGCGGGCGACGGAGCCGGAGAGAGGGAGGGCCAGCGTCCTCTCCCCTGCATGGCTTCACTCACCTGGAGGAGGATGGTCAAGAGGCTGTCGTTTCCGCCGTCGTCTTGCGGGGAAATGGCTCCTCGCGAAGACCAGGGCGCGGCTGGCGACCCACTGCACTATGATGAGCGGCGGTGACCTTCAGCCGTGCACATACATGGCAGGCCGACTCCCTCGCCGCGACACACTGCCATTTACACCTCGCAGACCTGTAGTACTTTCATAACCACGAGCCTCGGCATCATCGCCCGCTGGGAGGGTCGAGA
>NW_020869040.1:1059970-1064970 GCF_003789085.1 Penaeus vannamei | reverse complement strand
CAAATTGGCTTTATAGAGGATCAGATTAGACATGATGAATGATTAATGGTTTTCGATTCCTTGATACTGTTTTGATATCAGAATAATGCGACTTAGGTATATCGTTTAAATTTAGATAATAGTCAGAAAAAAGGTAAATGAAGAGAAAAAGAATAAAACGGATAAAGAAATAAAAGACAATTTAAAAAAGGTGATGTATAGTGATGGTGCTGTAAAACAGGTACTTACTTTACTTTTTAAAACTTAAACGCACAAATATTACTTAAAAAGAAGGCACTATATATAATTTTGACGGGCTAGGAAGATTTAGGCAAACTTTAACGATAAACATATAACCAGTAGATTAACTATTAATAAAAAATATCTCAGAAGAGTGAGCAATTAATAAAGAATCAACAGAAAGAAAGAAAAACTCAGAGTTCCCTGGAAAGAGGAATAAAGCTACAGAAGGCTATTCCAAAAAGGAGAACGGGAAGTGGAAACACCCAAGACGTGTTTCAAAATGAACTGATGATTGTTCAGTCGAATGTTCAACAAAGTGGACACTTCCATACAGAAGTCAAATTAAGAGGAAGTCATGTGGAAGGTGGATAAAAGGAAACAAAAATTAATTGCTAGTGCGCCTGCGTGTGTCCACAGACGCAACATACAGATATATACACATATGTATTTTCCATATATATATATATATATATATTATATATATATATATATATATATATATATATATATATATATATATTCTTTATCTCATCTTTATCATTTGTCTTTGTCTCTCTCTCTCTCTCTCTCCATTCTGCCACTCCTTGAGACACATTCTTGACTGCATTTTCTTCCGTTTTATTTTTTCTCCCTTTCTCTGCCTTCTCTTCTTTATCTCATCTTTATCATTTGTTTTTATCTCTCTCCTCTGTATCTGATCTTTATTGCGTGTCTTTATCTAACCTATTTCTCTCTCTTCTTTAACTCATCTTTATAATCTCTCTCTCTCTCTCTCTCTCTCTCTCTCTCTCTCTCTCTCTCTCTCTCTCTCTCTCTCTCTCTCTCTCTCTCTCTCTCTCTCTCCCATTCTGCCACTCCCACACCCGTTTGACCCACGACCTTGATCCGTTTTTTATATCCAGGTGAAATTATAGAAGCAAATAAATTGTGGATTTTTTTCTGTATGTTTTTTGCACTTTTTTCCTTTTATACATTTCACTTTCAGTAGCAATGTTAGGTTTTATTATCTTATTATCTTTCATCTTTTTATTACCTTAATATCTTTTTATCTTTTATTATCTTTTTAAAAAAATATTTTTCTTTATACATTTTACTTTCAGTAGCAATGTTAGGTTTGTCTTGGATACTAGTTTATCAAATGAGTGAATTACAAGATTTCAATTTAATGTTTATTCGCTGTGTGATTTTTAGGTGTAAGTGTAATAATTTTTGCTAGCTAGTCCACCTCCTTCTTTTCTTCTGTCTCTTTTTATTTCCATGTTTCTCTTTATCTCTCTCTGTCTCCATCTTTCTTTGTCTCTATCTGTGTCCCTATCTTTCTCTGTCTCTCTTTGCTTCCTTCTCCCTTCTTGCTTTTCTTTGTTTCCATTTTATCTGTCTCTGCTTGTCTCCTTCTTTCTCTCTGTCTCTTTCTGGTTCCATCACTCACTTTGTCTCTCTTTTCCCTATTTGCTAACTAGTCCACCACCACCTCATCATGCTATTGATGATTTTCAAATGTGATTTTCCGTATTTGTTAGTATGACATTAATGAATGATTTTTTTCCTAAAGATTAAAAGATTTAGTTTTAATTCCATTTGTTTCAATGGATATTCTTTGTTGTGACATGCTGTCTGTTTTACTTTGCTTCCAAATCTCCCTCTGTGTGCAAGGAGTGGCCGGGGTTACCACTCACTGACCGGGCGTGGGATTGAACGCAGGTCCGCAAGCTTGCTAACCACCAGTTACCGCATTTGCCGTAGCAGGTGGAGCCAAGCCACTAACGCTACCGTTATTCATTATATATATATATATATATATATATATATATATATATATATATATATATATATATATTAAAAAGCAGATAAGAAAGAAGTATGAGTGAAAGGGATGATGATAAGGAATGATGTGATAAAGATATTAGAAGGAAGGATTGAGATTAACAGAAATAGGATGAAGAAAGACAGAGTATGACAGAGAAGACAATGAGAAGAGGAATAGAAAGAATATTGAAGACAAGGGAGGAGAATACATTGATAAAAAAATTATTAAGAAAAGAAGGGGAAAGAAAAGAGAACGTGAAGATGAAAAGAAGGGGAAATGAAAAAGAAGAGGATGAAGAAAAAAACTAAGTTGAACGAAAATGGAAAAAGTGAAGGCGAAAGGAGAGACAATGAATAAAGAAAATAAGGAAAGACAACGAATAAAGAAAATAATGGAAGAATAAAAAATGAAATACACTAATCATAAGCAGAGAGAGAAAAAATATAAAAATATAGAAAACAAATCGAAATAATAGAATTAGAGACAAAAGAAAAAAAAGTATGACCTGAAAGGAATGATGAATTCTTACTCGAAGATTAGAACAAAAAATAAGGTAAAAAACTTTTAAAAAGTAGAACAAAGAATAACAAAAAAGGCTAAACAAAAACTGGATCACCCCGTCCTTATAAGGAAGAGAGGGGGAAATGGCTGCTCTCGAGCATAACTCTACGGGATCAAAACGCCAAGTTTCGCGTTCGACTGTCCATTGCTCTCCAGGCTAACTAGCATGGGGGGGGGGGGGGGTAGATTCTGTTGGCCCCTTTTCTGTCTTCCCCCACACACACACTTTTTTTATCTTTAACTAAATCACTTCTATAAGTATGGTTACAGCTTCAAAATTCGTCTCTAGAATAGCTCCTTCTTCCTACATTTCGTTCCGTTTCCCTCGTCTAGCCCTCTCCTGCCCCCCCCCCCCCCAAGAAAATTCTGAAATAACGCCCCAATGCACGAGGAACAGGTGGCCCAAGATACGTCATTACCACCCGAGTTCTGATGATGCTCGAGTCACTCCCATACTTCCAAGATGACATTATCATGACGTCAGGTATATGCAATTTTGTTCTTTCTCTCTTTCTTCTCCTTGTTATCTTTTCTTTTCTCTCATCCTCATCATTTGTCTTTGCGTCTCTCCCATTCTTCTAATCTTATAGGCACACTTTTTTTTATTATTTCCGTTTATTCGTCGTTTTATTCTTTACCTCTTTCTCCTTATTATTCTCTTCTTTATCTTATTGTTTACGCAAACACCATTCATGACTGTGGGTGGTTTTGACATACAGTAAAAAAAAAAAAAAAAAAAAAAAAAAAAAAAACACGTGAACTAAATTTTGGTATTACTGTTATAGTGTTTCTCTCTCTCAATTAATTGTCTTTTATAAATCCGATAATAGACCATCATGATTTGCACAATTAAACATGTAAGAAACCAGAGAAATATAAATGTGGAACATGATGCCTTACATATTATCATCGGAATCGAATTACTTTTAAACACCAGAGAGGAAATAAACTAGTCATGTCTTTATGGGAGAAAATCGTATATGGCCATAGCTGGTGGAGCCGAGGCACTAACGCCACCGTTATTTATATATATTTCTAAAAAATCAGATATTATTCGGCAACAAAAATAGCCCAAAATATAGCCCCAAGTAGCTATTAAAGACAAGGTCATGAGTAAAACACCATACAACTGAAAATGACAATCCGCATTCAGCAACAAAAATAGCCCAAAATATAGCCCCAAGCAGTTATTAAAGACAAGGTCATGAGTAAAACACCATATTGAAAATAAACCCCATTCAGCAACAAAAATAGCCCAAAATATAGCTACTAAAGACAAGGTCATGAGTAAACCTTTCTACTCCGGAAGCCCCTAAACATGACTGTGCAGTTTATCGGAGTGGGTCCCATGGCCACGAAGACGCAGGAGACATGCGCACTCAGCCGTGGGATAAAGAGGTGTAGAGTGGCTACTTCCCTTCCTCCCCGAATTTGACTCCAACATGCTTATGGAAGTATGCTGATGTCAGCGTGACTCACAGCTCAGTCGATTGAGAGGGTCTCTCTTTGCCTCTGTCTCTCTTCTTGCTTCTCTTTGTTTCCTTTTTCGTCTGTCTCTCCTTGTCTCCTGCTTTCTCTCTGCCTCTCTGTGTTTGTAATATTCACTTTGTCTCTCTTTGTTTCCTTATTTCCTTCTGTATCTCTTTGGCTTTGTCTCCGTCTCCGCCTGTCTCCCCGACCTCTCTGTCTCTCTCTTTCTCTCTGTCTTTCCCTCTTTTTCCGTCTCTCTCTTTGTCTGTCTGTACATGTTTCTGTCTGTCTCTCTGCCGTTCTGTTTTTGTCTGTCTTTCCGCCTTTCTGTCTCTGTCTTTCTGCTTCTCTTCCTTTCTGTTTTTATCTGTGTCTCTGTCTTTCTGTCTCTCTCTCTCTCTCTCTCTCTCTCTCTCTCTCTCTCTCTCTCTCTCTCTCTCTCTCTCTCTCTCTCTCTCTCTCTCTCTCTCTCTCTCTCTCTAAATAATCCTCATTCTATCTATCTATGTCAATCTATCCATCTTGTTCTTTCTCCTCTAACGAAACATGAAAAATAAAAAATAATAATTAATATACAGCGAAACAAATAAACAGAATAAGATACAAAACAAAAAAACAAACGAATAAACAACGAATAACAAAAAGACAAAAAAGAAAGACAGGGAAAAAAAAACATTAAAAAAAAAGTAAATAAAACACGTGATTGTGCAAATGGCCCCGCCTGCTCGTCGCCATCAGACGGAGGCGCAAAAATGACGACTTGGATGCAGATTTATGCCAAAAGTTTAACTAACTTGACATCAGTTCCGTTCCACTTCAGGACTTAGAATTTCGGTTAAGTGAATCTTTAAACCGAGAGCCAGCTGGAGAAGATGAACGAGGGATAAAAAAAGCCGAGAGAAAGAGGAAGAGAGGAGGAGAATAAAGGAGGGAGTGGGAA
>NW_020869040.1:1054970-1057470 GCF_003789085.1 Penaeus vannamei | reverse complement strand
GCGATAAAGCCGAAACATTTTGTCCACCTCTCTTATAATTCAACATAATTCAGACCACAGGAGAAAGAGTAGACACACTTCAACCTGTAATTCCCCCTCCCCCCCCTTCCTCCTTCCTCCCCATCTACCCCCTCTCCCCTCCTTCCTCCGCCCTCTTCCTCCTTCCTGGCTCTCCTTCCCTCTCCTTTCTCGCTTCCTCATCACCTCCTCCTCCTCTTGTCTAGCATCTCCTCCATCGCTTACTCCTCCTTCCTCTTCCACCCCTCTATCTTCCTCCTCCATCCCCTCCTTCCTCCCTCCCTTTCACCCCCTTTGCCTAACCCCTTCTCTTTCCCACCCTCCATCCTTCTCCCTCCTCCGTCCCCTCCCTCTACCCACCATCTCACCCCCTTCACCTCCATCCCCTCCCTTTCCTTCCCTCCTCCTCCTACCCACCCACTCTACCCCCTCCCACCTTCATCTCCTCCCTTCTCTTCCTCCTCCCCCCCCCTCCTCTACACCCATCTCTCACCCCCTCACACCTCCATTCCTATCCTTCTCCCTTCCTCCTCCCCGACTCTCCTCCCTCCTCCCTCCTCCCCACCCATCTCTACCCCCGTCACCTCCATCTCTCTCCTCTCCTTCCTCTTCCCCCCTTCCTCCTTCCCACCCATCTCTACCCCTTCCCACCTCCATTATCCTCTCCCTTCTCCTTCCTCACCTCTCCCCCTACCACCCTTCTCACCCCTCCCACCTCCATCTTCCCCTCTCCTTCTCCTTCCTCTCCCCCTTCCCCTTTCCAACCATCCTCTACCCCTCCCACCCCATTTCCTCTCCTACTCCTTTCCTCTCCCTTCCCTCCCCTTCCCACCATCTCTAACCCCCTCCACCCCATCTTCCTCTCTCTCCTTCTCCCCCTCCTACCCACCCATCTTTACGCCACCTCCACCCATCTCCTCGCTTTCCTTCCTCCTCCCCTCGTACCTCCTTCCCACCATCTCTACCCCTTCCACTCCATCTTCCTCCTCTTCTTCCTTCCTCTCCCCCCCTCCTACCACACCCATACTTTACCCCCTCCCACCCATCTTCCTCTCTTTCTCCTTTCCCCATCCTTCTCCCCCCCCCTTACCACCCTACCCACGGCAGTCTCTGTCAAGAAACGGGATCGACTCGATGTAAAGGATGCTATTGTCATCTCAAGAGAATTCGTTGGTATTGTGGATGCTTGACTCGTTCTTGCCCTGCAGCTTATTCCATTTTCTTTATCTTGTTTTTGGATTTTTGTTCGTTTTTCTTTTTTTTTTCTTTTTCCTTTGTTTTTCACCCCTTTTCTCGCCTACTCTTTTATTTCTCTATTTCGCGTTGTCCTTTTTTATGTCTTTCCTCATTTGTTTCTCTTTTTCTGCTTTGTATTCATTATTATAATTCATGTCGAGACATATCTTCATGAGTTTGTTTTTTTTCTTTGATACCTTAGATACCTTTCTTACTTCCTGTTTACTTGGTTGTTTTTCCCTTTTCTTCTAATCTTTAATTTCTTTGTTTCTTTATAAAATATTTTTTATTTCCATTCTCTTTCTTCATCTTTCCATTGTCTCTCCTCTCTTTCCCCGCATTTTCTTTTCTTTTCCTCTTTTTCCTTTTTCATATCATCTTATATTTTTCTCTTTTCTTTTCGTTATTTTTTTTATTAAAGCCCTCTTCGGCCATTCATATTTTTTCATGTACCAATACTGATCATTGTTTTTTCATCTATTTCGCTACATGTTACTTTTTCCTCATGCTCTATTTTGGCATTATATTGTTTCCTTTGTTATTTTGGATTTTTTTTTTTTTTTTTTTTTTTATTTTGCCTTTTTAATGCTTCCGAAGTCTGTATACATATGCTCATTGTATAATCATTTTCTATTTTTTTCGTAAGTTACAGTTTCAGTTTCGTTCGAATAATATATGTTAATTATATATATATATATATATTATATATATATATATATATATATTATAAATATTATATAATAATTTTTAATTATATATATATATATTTTATTATTATATATAGTATATATATAAGAATAAATATATATATTATATATATAGAATTATATATATATATATAGTATAATATATATATATAAATATAATATACATATATATATATAGTATATAAGAAATAGTTATATATATAATATAATTTCATAATTTATATGTACTGTAATAGGTATATATATAGTAATATATATTTATATATATATATATAAATATATATATATATAATATATACTATATATATATAATAACAGCATATGTATAATTATTAAATATATACTATATATATATTATTATATACATATAATATAATAATATATATATATTATATAATATATACAAATATATATATATCTATATATATATAGATAATTAATAGCATGTATGTATGTATGCTATACACACACCAACACACACACACCACAACACATAACACACATACATACACACACACACATACACACACACACACACA
>NW_020869040.1:1051462-1054870 GCF_003789085.1 Penaeus vannamei | reverse complement strand
ACAATTTAATGTTGGTTCACATTGTTGCCAAGACCTAACTGTCCATTACTGTTCAGACCCCATCCATAAACCTGTCAGAAAATTGTATAATAAAACATATTAAACAAATTTCTTTGATTCAAAAACAATTTTGTGAAGGCAATATCAATCTCGCCATCATTATCTGTTTTAGTTCCCTATCTATTACTTTCCTTGATCCGTGACTAACTTATAAGTGCTTACGTACCTCCCCGTTGTCCATCACAGCCATAGAGGAAGTTTGGCCGCAAGCAATGTCCACAACCCTTCTGCCTCCTATGCTTGCTATCACTTTCCTTGGTGTGGGCTGGTTAGTTGTCGTCCCAGAGCCAACCTGGCCGCAGTTATTCTGACCCCAGGCTAGTACCTTTCATAACAACGAATAAACAAGAATTTATTCAAAGTGAGAAAAAATTGCTTTAATATTTAATATCATATATGCATACCTATATCCAACCATACATCCATATACAAATACATATATATCACCCTATACAAACACACATACACACACACACAAAACACTCTGCATGTCTGAGTATTTCTGTAAGATATAAACTTCCGCCTTCCCACAATTCATGTAACAACATATAATGAAGTGCAAAATACAAACCCCTTTATTCCCATAATTCAACATTCTACAAACCTCTCCTTCCTCTGTGAGAGCAAGTGAGTGGTGTGACCCAGCAGCAATCCGCGTGACCCTCTTATTGTGAAGGTGTGTTGTAACGAGGTACGGTGTGAGCCCCTGGTTGGTGGAGCCATTGCCTAACTGGCAATAGCCATTGTGGCCCCATGAGTAGAGCTCTCCACTCTCGGTGTATGCTAGAACGTGTGGTCCACTGCCATATGCTACTCCTGTAATCATCAAATTTGTTATCTGTAATACTTATAATCAAAAACAGTGCTAGGAATCTAAATTTTCCGTGTGGATGAACAAAATAATAATCAGCTACAACAAAACTGCATCCAGAGACACAAAACAATACAATAGTTATAGAGAAGATAACCAACCCTCAAAAACCATGCAGTTCAAGAACATCTATCAGAAAGGTAGTTACTATTGGATATTTTACTTCTTAGATTTAGAAAAAAAGAAATGGAAAAGAAATGAGAGATAAAAGAAGAAAAAGAAAAGGATGGAAAAGAAGAGAAAAGGAGGAAAAGAATATTGAATAAAAAATATAGAAAAGAAAAGAAAAGGAAAGAAGAGAGAGAGAGAAAAAAAACAGAAAAGAAAAGCAAGAAAAGATAACACAAAACAAAAGCAAGAAAAAATAAAGAGAAAAAAAAAATTAATAATAAGAATTAAACAATGGAAAAAATTAGTACAATCCCATAAAAAGATTCAACCAATCACTTACCTTTGACTTTTTTCTGGCACAGAGGTTCAATTTTACGAGGTTCCATGGTGCTGTTCTGATCTCCGACCCCAAGACATCCTGAGCCATTGAACCCAAGGGCATAGACATCATCATCTTTGGTTACTATGACAGCTTCGTTACCTAGGCTACCTGAAATTTCAAGTTTTGTTTTCTTAAGATGAAGTTCTTTGTACTTATTAACCACTCATAAATCAATACTAAATGGATTTGTTTTTTGGTAATTCTTAATAGTTTCTAGCACTTATTAGTTACTTATAAATCAATCAGTAAATAATTCAAGTGCAAAGTTATGTCTCTTCATAAATATAAAACCATTTTCTTTCATAGAACACTTGGTTTTGGTAATTCTTTACTAGATGGACACACTTGCCAGTGATGAAGTCCCTAACTCCATGTCACAATTTTTTCAACAATTCGAGTTACCATGAGTTGGTGTTAGAGCAGGGAGTGGTTGATGGGGGCAACAATCCAACGGCAAACTTTTCTTAACCTCAGTATACACGGAAAGAGAAAGCTCACACTCGGAAGCATTGAGCGGAATGAGATGATCTTCTTTTATTTTTGTTTTCCGTTTGTGTCTGCAGACTGTTTCTTGAACCAATAATTGCAATGTTTTGTCCTCTATAATAATATCAGTTTCACTTTATCCTAGCTTAGTGTGTCCCTACCATAAAGATTAATCCCTGGTTTAAATCTTTGATACTGGAAGACTGCTGTTAAAGATTTCTTATACAGATCATTTATGAAGATCTTGTCTATAAACTCAAAAATCATACTATTTCTGTTAATTTCAATATCCATCATAATGAATCATTTCCCAAAAGCTATATCACAGAATTTCACTTAAAAGCAGGTAAATGTCAAAGGAAACCTGCAGTGACTTTCAAAATGTATCTTAAAAACCTTTAATCAAAAGTTTTAGAAAATGAATAGATAATTATGGTATTTGTTCAGAACAGGATGGTATGAAGTGACAGAAGTCACAAGGTCATGGCCATATAAAACAAAATACAACCAACAAAAAAATAAAATGTGTGGCCATAATTATATTTCAAAGTCGGAAAATCTATGCTCGCACGACTCTGTCCAGCGATGCCATAAGCTCTGATTTTCTGGCAAAGGGCATACATACCTCTACCATATTTTGACGAGAACTTGTCAGCTTGCATACTGATCTATCATCAAACAGGGAGCGAGTCAAAGTTCTATCTTGCTTAAATATACATAACAGGTATTTGAAAACCTTTGTCAGAGCACGAAATACTGAGATCACTGTGTCAAGCTTATCTTTTTACGAGTAATTACCATAATCAACTGAACAACACACTAAAATAAAAGTATGAAAAATAAACAGAAAATATATAGCTTTTAAAGCTAGCTTTATAATATCCATTTTCCTCTCAATTTCATACCCAATAACACACAACTTCAACATTTTGTGGACTGGATAAAGCGGCTGAAGTCATTAATAGCAACAATGCCAACCAAATAATAAAAATCACTATATGTCACTAACAAATTGCAATACCACAAGTATCTATTACTCCATTATGCTTATAATCATATCTATAAAGAAACTTAAAACTGTCATTTCTTATCAGCTGATTTTGACAGTTTTACTTTCACAGGATGACTAATGTATTTTTCCTATTTCATTATTTGTTCAGTTATTCATTGTGTTCTATTCATTCATCTATATCTTATTTTTTGTACTAAAGGTTCCATATTTATGGCTTTATTATAACAACAGTAATTACAAAATTTACATATTCATCATTCTGTAAATTAATACTAATGACAAAACAGAGAATATGGCCCATCTTACTACATAAATGCTAATATGTATGGAAAAGCGCGGTAACCTAACTCTAGTACTTAGACCATTACAATAAACATGATGCCAAAAGGAAACTAAACAAAATAGGAAAAAAATACAAGTGATATGGGATACCTATATGGTATGGACACCTTCCACCCAAGATGACAAGAGATGGCATTTTACAGA
>NW_020869040.1:1028962-1046462 GCF_003789085.1 Penaeus vannamei | reverse complement strand
TGGGTGGGCTGTAGATCATAGGGCGAGGCAGTTCAGACTGACTACCTATGATATCCCCAGTGGAGGAATAAGTATCTTCCTGCTTGCTGCACGAGGCCAGCCCTGCCAAAATTTTTCTCTGGGAGCGCGGGGACTGCCATGGCGGACTCATCGGCGGGGATCTGAAAGGGCTTCCTAGGAGTTCTTGATTTTCCGTTATACGTTTATTGAATTTCTGAATTATGCTCCGGACTGTCGGGACGCCCTCGTTTGCTGCCTCCAGAACCTTCTTTTTGGATTCTATCGGCGGGCTGATCGGAGTAGGGGCGTGCAGGTGCGGGGACGCGATGGGGGAGCCGGACGGGCGCGGCGATGGAGTGAGGCTGTGCGGAGACCGCGGGCTCCTTCCATCTCTCAGCGCCGGTACAACGTCCAACGATTCCGCGGCGATGACGTCCATCTCCGAGTCCACCTCCTCGCTGGTAACTGCTTCTGACACTGTCTCACCCCCTCGTAACTGTGCTTCTGTGTTATCTTCCGTTTTTTCTTTCTTCTTCTCATCGATTTTCGCTTCTTTTTCACCATTGACGGTAACATCCGGAACGGCATTTGCACTCTTCTTCGCCCTCTGCTTGTCCTTGGCCTTTTCCGCAGGCTTCGTCTCATTTCTGTCTTCCTTGACCTGAGGCTTCGCGACGTCCTCCTGAGTGGGCGTCGCGCTGCTCTCCTTCGAGTCCTCCCTCGACCTGTGGCCGTTGCTCTCCGTCGGCGTGTCGGGCTGGCTCCTGGACCTCCGCCAGGGCACCGCCACGTCCTCCTCCTGGCTGTCGACGAAGGTGGGCGTGGCTCTGGCCTGGTCCGGGTTGCGCGTGCTGCCTTGCATGGTGAAGATGGTCCTCTTGGTGGGCACGAAGACGTCCGGAGACCTGTCGGAATGCGGGAGGTCGTCCAGCACCACCGAGGGAAGGGTTCTGGGGCGCCGCCAGTGCGACTCGTCGGCGTCCCGCGAGTTGGCTCGGCGGACGGAGGGGTTCCGGCTCAGCCTCCCCGCCGCCAGCGCCTCGTCGTCGTACACGGTTCTGCTGAAAGTGTTGGCGAAACACTCGTCCCGGTTGTTCTGGCCGAAGCTCTCGTACTCCACCTGCAGACATCGAAAACAGAGTGATAAGAGTTGGCAATGGCAGACGCAATTTGCGCATATGAACGCATCCATGGCTCAGTATTCAAATGATCCAGGTGAAAATAAATTAACGTCAAGAAAATAAATGCGGCCTGACCTGAGTATCAGAAATACGTCGCGTCTTTAGGTCCCTCCTGCCGTGCCGCGGTGCCGCGACGGTCACCTCCGTCTCGAAGCTCCTCCTCGTGTCCTCGGGTGCTTCTGTCCACACCTGAGGCTTGGGAGTCTCTCGGTCTTCCTTTTCGTCTTCTTCCTCCTCCTCCTCCTCGACAACTGCCTTCCATCTTCCTCGGGGCCGTCTTCTCTCCTCTGGGTTCTCCTCCTCCCACTCGAAGCTCGAAGAGAGGACGTAGTCTCCCGATCGCGTAGTCGAGGTGGTGGTCGTCCTCCAGGTACCCGCCAGGGAGATGCTCTCCTCTTCCTCTTCATCTATTCTGGGCGACGCCTGAAGGGGGAGGGGGCGCAAAAGACACACGAAATTATTTTGAAATGGGAATAAGTGACTGGGTGCTTGTGTGCCTATTTGCCTATAACGCACGGGAATTTAACTCTGGAACATGTTTCATAATTCCGAGGAAATATTCATAGAGAAAATAAAGAATAGTATTAACAACAACAAAGAATCGCGGACTCCGGACCTCGACGGATGGAGCGCTGGAGGCGATGCTGGGCGAGGGCGAGCGCGAGCGCGACGGCCCCGACGTGACGGTGGAGAGGCCGTCGGAGGAGCGCCGTCGAGGGCCCTCCCACGTCGACTCGTCCTCGTCATGGTGCTGTTTGCTCCTCAGGAGAAGTTCCCCGAAAGTGGCGCCGGAGGGAAGGAACACGCTGATGTCCGCGTCTTTGTGGTCGGACTTTTCCTTCCGTTGCCCCTCGTCTTCCTCTTCCTCGTCCTCGTCGTCTTCATCGTCCTCTTCTTCTCGACGCTTTCGCTGCCGATGAGAATCTCTCCTCACCGGCGTCCCCGAGGCTGACCTGCTGTGAGGAAGGAGCCTGTGAGTCATTTGTGAGTCTCTGAGTGCCGATGAACTACACTAAAATGAACGGATTTCCTATTTCCAGCATTGCAGGCAGTTAATATACCTGCGTAGCTTTATCGCCAAATAACCAAATTCGCTCATTCTCTCTATCCATCTCTCTCTCTCTCTCTCTTTCTCCCCCCCCCTCTCTCTCTCTCTCTCTCTCTCCTCTACCTCTCCCTCTTCTTCTCCCTCACCCTCTCTCTCAAGAATGAAAACGCAAGAGCCTTTCAACCCCCCAAAAAGACGAGACTTACCTCCGCTCTCTCTCGGTGCTCCTTCGACCACACCTCTCCTCCTGCCCAGCTGACCCTCGCCGCTTGGAGAGGGAGGTGGTGGAGGGCGACCTGCGGGAGCGGCTGGAGGGGGACCTGCCTGAGTGAGGCGACGGGGGAGTGCTGTCCTTCGGTAGCAATGCGATACTCTGGAACACCTCCTTCGCTTCGGCCACCAACTTGTCGTCGACGGGCTGGGAGGAAAATTAAGTCGTTTTCTAATTAATCGTTTGTAATAAGTTTATCGAAATTCAGTTTCTTAAAAAAACTATCGACGGATGGAGAACCTATTTTACGAATTCATCGTATTATGGGTTTCTTAATACATCTGTTCGCTATACGTTTTAGATTAGCTTATATCCTCTCTTCCACTCGCTTACCTTAGCTTCGTCTAGACTCTCAGGACCTATCGTCTCGGACGACACTGATTCGGGAGAAGTTGATTCTGTTGAAGAAAAATACAACGTAATCGGATTCGCAAAATAACACACATAGAGATCTTGTTAGTAGAAAAGGTATGAATGAGAATGAATATCTTGACGATACAAGAGATGCAGTTCTGACGAAGATATATTTGAAATCGGTCAAATATATTTGGAAGACTATATACTGCCATAAAACCATACAGAATCATACCCTACAATATTATACAAAATAGTATTTCTTGACAGATTTATCATAATAGTCTAATAAGTTATCACCTATAAAAAAAAAAAAAAAAAAAAAAAAAATATATATAAATATATATATATATATATATATATATATATATATATATATATATATATATATATATATATATATATATCGGCCGAGGTCCTCACCCCGATAACTCCACATCTTCATCATCTCGAGCCGGAGTTCCTTGGCCATTCGGCTCAATTCGGCGTTCATGGCCAGCAGGTCCTGAGGGTCGATGCTCGTGGTGGAGGCCGTGGGACCCCTGGAGGACCTCGGTGCTCCGTAGGACTCCAATCCTGCGCCGGATCCCGCTTCCCATATGCCGGAGTCCTGGGGAAAGGTTGGGTTATTTGAGCAACAATCCGCTTTGTGTTTTAGAGATAATTTAATTGATATTTTTAAAAGCACCTTGGTATATACGTCAAGAACGATACGATTCACGTAAAACGCGAGGTCACACGCACGCACGCACGCACACGCACACACGCACACACACACACACACACACACACACACACACACAACACGCACACACACACACACACACACCACACACACACACACACACACACACACACACACACACACGCACAAGACGAACACCCAGGACATACCTGCGGGGACTCAACAGAGGTAATCGCCTCGATAGACGACCACGTCCTGGCGGAGGAGTTCCTGTGGCTCCTCTGTGGCGCCCCTACGTCTCCTGCGAGTCTCAAGGAACTCCGGCCTCTCAGACTCCTTTGCCGGTGGCCGTGACCTCGGGGCTGCTGGGGGTCACTTCGGCGATCCAGGCCGTGCTTGGTCACCAGTGCTTGTTCGAGGCACTTGGCCTGAAGGAGTGAAAGAGGAAACAAACATTAAATTATCCTAAAACGCTATATTTTGCTTCCAAGCCTATCTCTCCAAACCGAATACCGTATTATATAGTATTTTCTTTCTCCAGTACACGGGCTTTGGTCAAGTCGGAGGGAATGTGACGTGAAATTATATGATTATAATAAAAAACAAAACAAAAAGAAAACGGAATAATGAATCATGACGAATCGACTCCGACCAGACTCCTTGTCAGACGATAAATCCGAGTAAGATTGTATTCAATTAATTCGAAACGTCTCGAAATACTTTTATCTATTCCTTAACAGGCAATATAAAAATAGTTGAATAAATCTCATTTACTATAAAATTCACCTAAAATCTAACTAACAGGCTTGCAATAATTATTGTTTGATAACTGATGGTATTTGATTATTAGCAGATCTGTGATGAATATCATTTGAAATACAATGATTACAATTTTAAATACATTGTACACAGTCAGTCATTTCCAGCCTCTAAAGATTACAGTCATCTCTCCAAAAATAGATAAATAAATTTGTAAATAAATAAATAAAAAAAATAAAAATAAAGAAAGTAAATATATATAGATAAATAAATTAAATTAAAGGTCACATCACCTGGAAGAGAAGGTCACCCGTCAGGTTATGCAACTTCTGGAGTTTCTTGGGCGGAGTCTTCTTGGCCTTCCGATGCTCTCGAGGTCGACCTTCGCGCCTCTCCTCCTCCACCGCCTTCTCCTTCTTCTCCGGCCTCTTCGTGGCTTCCTCCTTGGGTTCCTGCTCCTCCGGGAATACTTCGGCGGGAGGTTCCTCAAGGACGACCACGCTGAGAGAGAAATGAGGAAGGTGAGATGAGTTCGTCCTTTCAGCGGCCGTCATGATGGATGATGACGTCAGAGCATAAATGAGATGGATTATTTATTTACTTTTTTATTCATCTATTTATGTTATTTTTGTTGACTGTCTGGCAGTTACGTTGACTACTGATAATAGCAATATCACTGATAACAATTCAAACGATAATTATGGTAATAACAATGCGAAGAATAACAGCAATAACACCAAAATAGAACAACACCAGTCAAACATCATGAAAACCATATTTATAAAAAAAAAAACTAACATCACAGCCAATGATATCAACGAAAACCAAATCCATAATCCATCAACGCACTTGAACACCACTTAAGACCAAAAATAAGATAATAACAAATAAAGTCAACGATATCCACGAAAGCCAAACATGACCATCATCCACACGATATCAGAAAACCACTTTCATAATCCTTAGGCCATTATCCAACAAGACATCAGCACCCATAATCCTTAAGAAGATCGGAATGAAGTAATAACAAATTAGAAGCACTTAGAGAAGCAATAGTCAATAATGGAAAAAAAAAAAAAAATAATATACCATTATATATATATATATATATATATATATATATATATATATATATATAATATATATATATATATATATATATATATATAAATCTGTTCATAACAAACCAACGCTACAACAACAGGACCTCCCCAATAATGGAAAAAAAAAAAACATAATCCACGGGAACCACATATGGTCATTATCCACTAAGACATCAGAGCACCACCTCCATTATCCTTAAGATAAAAAATTAAACAATTACAAATAAAGTCAACCAAATCCACGAGAACCATACAAGACCATTATCCACCTTGACACCAGAACACCACTTGACACCACCTTGACACCACCTTAACACCACCTCCATTATCCATTATCCACTTTAACACCACTTCCATTATCCATTATCCACCTTAACACCACTTCCATTATCCACCTTAACACCACTTCCACTTACCATTATCCACCTTAACACCACTCCCATGATCCTTAAGGACCCGACATCATGACCCATACCTATCCTCCGAAGGCAAGCTGACGTCATCCGTCTGGCACTGCACCGTCTGGATGTTGACCTCCGCCCCGGCATCCTGCAGTTCCCGGATCCTCTGGACTAAGGACTCGGCGATCTCGGTCTCTTGTTCCTTGTGGAGTTTGAAGGCTCTCTGGGAAGGAAAAGGAGGGTGGGGTAATTTTGTATCGTTGTATTTATTAATCTATTTTTATTTATTTATTTTTCATTTATTTATCTATCTATTCTTATTTATTCATTTTTCACTTATTTATCTTTATTATTTTATCTATTTATTTTTATTTACCATTATTATTTTTGTAGGAGGGGATTTGCTTGTCTACGAGCAAAAATATTAATGCATACATGCGTACAACACACACATGCTAACCTATTTTCATCATTCAAACACAACTACACTTAGACACCATATTTCAGCAACTGGATGACTCCTCCACTTGCACCATCTACACCTCCTGTGCCGTCTACAGCATCTATATGCACCATCACCTTCACCACTACATTTTCCATCACCTTCACCATCTACACCACTTCCACTATCTCCATCACTTGCATCATCTTCATCACTTACACCATATCCACCATTCGCATCACTAGCATCACCTACACCATCTCCACCATTCGAATCACCAGCATCACCTGCACCATCTCGAACATCCCCACCATCTCCACCACTTGCATCATCTTCATCATCTCCACCATTCACACCATCATTCGCATCACCAGCACCATCCCCAACACTCCCACCTACACCATCTCACACACACACACCATCATTCGCATCATCTACACCATCTCCACCACCCAGTCCTCACCTCCAGCTGCACCTTCTCGTCCATGAGGTGTTCCCCGCGGATTTCCAGGTCAGCGATGCGTGACCTGAGCTGATTTATGAGGCGCTGGTTGGCCTCGGGGTCACCTGAGGTAGCGGCGGGGTCGACGTCCCCCTCCTCGCCGTCATGAGAGCTGCTGGGGTCCTTCATGATGATGGACACTTGGCGGTGGAGCTTCTCTGTGTTGGCGAAGAAAGAAAAATGTGATTGCGTTCTAGAAAGTGTGTGTAGATGTAAAAATTATTGGGTTCTATGAAATGTAAATATTAATGTAAAAATGATTGGATTCTATAAAATGTAAATATAAGTGTTTGGGTTATATAAAATATAATTGTAGATATAAAAATGAATATGTTCTATAAAGTATAAATATAGATTAAAATTATGGGGATCTATAAAATGTAAATATAAGTATATACATATATTTTTAGGCTCTATAAAATGTAAAGATAGATATATAAATTTTTGGGTTCTATAAAATGTAAATATGGATATATAAGTTTTTGGGTTTATAAAATGCAAATGTAGATTAAAAATGATTGGGTTCATTAAAATGTAAATATAGGTATATATATTTTTTAGGCTCAATAAGATGTAATGATAGATATATAAATTTTTGGGTTCTATAGAATGAAAATATAGACATATAAGATTTGGGTTCTATAAAATGTAAATGTAGATTCAAAATGATTGGGTTCTATAAATCTTAAATATAGGTATATAATTTTTTAGGTTCTATTAGATGTAAATATAGATATATATTTTTTTTCTATAAAATGTAAATATAGATATATAATTTTTGGTTTCTATGAAATATAAATATAAATATAACAAAACTGATGGAGATCTATACATTTTCAAGATAGATATAAAAATGATTGGGTTCTATAAAACGTAAATATGAATGTGAAAAAAATCTATCTATAAAATTTGAAGAGATATAAAAAATATTGGATTCTATAAAATGTAACTATAAATACAATAAAAATGATTGGGTGCAGTAACTAGAAAAAAATGAAAAAAACAACTTAATGAATATAATTGCTTTTAAAGAGAATTAATTTTTCAACATTGACTCGATACAGATATGAATACTACTCAAATCCCTCTCGAATCCCCCAAACTCCTCATCAAAAAGACGGCACCTCACACCATTCCAACTAAACACTAACAAATCCCCAAATAACAAAATCCGAGTAAGATTATATTATATTGATTCTAAACGTCTCGAAGTACTGTTATTTATTCTTTAACAAACAATATAACAATAGTTGAATAAATCTCATTTAGTATAAAATTCCTCTCACGAGACAATTTTTCCCCCATCCTCCTTACCGAGCGTCCTTAGGTGCTGGTCGGCCACGTTGTCCATCTTGGAGTCGATGTCCCCCATTTGATGCTCAAGGGCGCGGCACATATCCTCCTGCTGGCGGAGTTTGTCCAGGAGGCTCATATTCTCCCGTAGGAGTGAGCGGTACGACCCCTGAGTCCTTGCGCTGTCCGTCCGACGTAGGTTCGTCACCACGTCCTCGTCGTCGTCAGCGCGGTGCCGGCGGGTCACGTCCTCCTCGCTGAGAAAGGAAGGGGAGGGTGACACGTCGTCGGAGTGAAGGGCGAGAGTTTTTTTTGTGTTTCGTACAAAATCAGAGATGGTTTTCAATTTATTTTTTCTTTCTCTTTCGCTCCTGCTCTCTCTCACTCTCTCGCGCTCTTTTTCTCTCTTTTGCTCTCGCTTCCCTTCTTCTCTTTCTCTCTCTCCTCCTCCTTCTCTCAATCTCCTCTCCCTCCCGCACTCCACTCCCTTTTCCTCTCCCTCTCCTACTCCTCTCCCTTCTCCCTCTCCCTCCCCGCACTCCCACTCCCCTTTCCTCTCCCTCTCCCTCTCCTCATCCTCCAGTTTCTCCTCCTCCTCCTCTTGTTTCTCTTCACCCCCCTCGTCTTATTCCTCCCCCTCTCTTCTCCTCCTCCTTCTCCCTCTCCCTTCCCCTTCTCTCCCTCTCCCCCAGACCTACCTGCCGGAGGAGTCAATGTTCCTGGTGATTTCCGCAGGAGCGTAGGAGTTCCCTGGGTCGTGGAGGGCGTGGTGGCCATCCTCGACGACCTCCTCGAGTTGTACCAGAACCGCTACCTTGGGCGTCCCTGGTTCCGTACCTGCTAGAGTTGGTTCGCTTGCCGCCTTGTTCTCCGCTGCAAGAACGTCATAACCATTAACATTATCATTATCCACGTCATTATCATTATCATCACCATCGTCACTACTATTATCATTATTATCATCGTTATCATGATTGTCATCATTATCACCATTATCGTTGTCATCACCATCGCCATCACTATTATCGTTATCATCCTCATCATTATTATCATCATTATCGTTATCATCCTCATCGTCGTCGTCATTATCACCATCATCATCATCGTCAGTTTGTTTCGGGAAAGTGTGTGTGATCATGATGTAAATACTTCAACAGTTTTATTCAAAGGAAAATACTGTAGCTTTCTCTCTCTCTCTCTCTCTCTCTCTCTCTCTCTCTCTCGTCTCTCGTCATCTCTCTCACAACACAAACAAACAAAACACACACACACGACCCGTCCACAGAGATAACGAATAAACTAACCAAACACATACAGCATACACACTCCCTCGGTCCCCTGCATACACCTTGAAAAAAAAAAAAACATTTAAGTCATAAAACATCAGCTGTCGTTGCAATTCAAACCGCGAAGGCCAAAAACATTTCGAAGAACCGACGTCAATATTGCAAGCCAAGTGATTAAACATGCAGAGAGATGGATAAATTGATGAATAAGCCACTAACTGTGTAAGCGAATGATTGCATAATTGATGAAAAATGCAACGTCATCCCCAACGTTATTACATCATGCCAACTTCCGGTTATGTATATTTCATCTAAATATATTTTATGGATGTCTGGTCGTCTTGCAAGCGCCCATCAGTAATACTATTTTTTTCTTTTTTTTTTTTCGGGGGCATGCACGAGAGGTAATGTGCAGGGAAATAAAGATAAAAAATGCGTGCTGAATCACTACCCAATTTGCATATAATTATATTAAACATCTTGATTTTCGCAAATAGGTATTTCTGATTTATTTCCTTATCTTTTTCGGGATGGAAATCATGATGAATGAAACACATCCTTTAAAACGCTGCCACTGCCACGCGCGGACTTCCCCGGCGGGTACAATGCATGAGACCAGCAACACGTGATGCCTGGCTGCTACCTGTCATGCACCAGATCCATCATGAGACGTGCATCATTCTGTCATACTCGTGCCAACTCTTGTATGACATTCTCGCTGCCAGTCTTTCTGTTCTCTCTCTCTCTCTCTCTACGCCTTGGATACACTTCCGCTTCTCTATCTTCTGAGTACGCGTATATACCTCGCATACACACACACACACGCACATACACACACACCTTCCAGTACACGCGTGTGGCTCTCTGCCCGGTTCAGGTCCCTTGCCAACCCTTTCATCACACGCCCCTGTCAGCTCTGGCCGCCAACCGCCTCTGTCAAACAACCTATCACAGCCTCCTGCCAAGCTTCCCTCCGCACGCAGGGTCATCAACCGGGAAGCGGGGAGCAACGCACGCACGTTCACACAGACACGCATGCACGCACGCCAGTCGTACTAACACACACTCAGTCATTTACACGTATACACAAGCATATATGTGTACAAACATTTGCAAGGGCGGAAAGAAACTCGCCATCCTACCGCTTTATCCCACATCCCAAGGCTGTTCAGAAAGGTGAACTATATGGGACATAATGATGATATGTATGCATATATACATTTATATACATATATACTATATATATATATATATATATATATATTATATATATAATATATATATATATATATATATATTATGTGAGAAGTGTGGTTTGAGAGAGAGAGAGAGAGAGAGAGAGAGAGAGAGAGAGAGAGAGAGAGAGAGAAGAGAGAGAGAGAGAGAGAGAGAGAGAGTTTGTATGTGTGTACGTGTGTGAATGTCTGTCTGTCTGTCTGTATGTTTTATGCATGCATATGTGTCACACACATACACACACAAACACACACACATATACATATATATACACACATATATATACATATACATATATATATATATATATATTATATATATATATGTATATATATATATATATATATATATATATATAATATATACATATATATATATATATGTATATATAATGTATATATATATATGTATATATACATATGGATAATATACATATATGTATTGGTATGCATATTATATATATATATATATATATATATATATATGTGTGTGTGTGTGTGGTGTGTGTGTGTGTGTGTGTGTGTGTACACACACACACACACACACACACACACAACAATATACACACACACTACAACACACACACATTACACATATATATATATATATACATATTATATTATACATGTATAGTATAACTATATTATAATATATATATATATAATATATACATATGTATATATATACATATATATATATATATATATATACATATATATATATATATATATATATATATATATATATATATATATATATATATATATATATATATATATATATATATATATATATATATACTACCCAATACTAAATTCGGGCCTCCGCTCCGTCAGTCCTCTCACCGCCAGCAGCCACATGATCTCTTCCGCCCAACCACATATCCCCCGAGGTTCATTCACCAGCGGGTAGAATAACCAACCTAGCTTCCGCCTACACAACCAAAGTCCCAAGATTCGCCGTCTTTGGGAATCTAGTCAAGCCAAACTGGACGCAAAAAAAAAAAAGAAAAAGAAAAAAAGAAAGGAAAAAATGAACATCGTACGCCAGACAAGCACGTATTCATACAGTCATAAACGTACAGGCATACATAAGCGGTGTTTACATCCCTTCTCACGCCCTTTTGGAAGAATATGAGGGGAGAGAAATTCACCTTAATCATGTTTCCCCTTTCGCGAGGTATGTCTGCCATGTTAGCTATTTTTGGGGGGCACGCTCTTGCCATCTGGTCGTCCCCTCTTTATGACGTCTTGTAGCCAGACGGCCTACATTTACATTTGTCAGAGAGTGTTATTAAGGCGCAGGTTAATCTGATTGGGAGGATGGGATGGGCATCAGTACTTTATAGGTCGTGTGTGCGTCATTTCGTTTTATATATAAATATGTATGTGGAGGAAGTGTTTTTTTCTTAATGGGTGTCCATGTGCATTTTTCTTTCTTAGCTTATATTATAATTTATGGTTTCTTGACTACATTTTGGAAAAAAGGAAAAGAAATGCTGATGATATTATTCTAACTGTCTACTTAAAAAGAAACTCAAAATCTTGACCAATCCAAACGAAATGACAAGATTTAAACACCAGGGAAAAACTAAAATTTTCACTGGTACATCTCTGTCTCCCTCCCCCTCCATCCCTACCTCTATAAACCACCACCTATCTCCGCTTCTTTGGCCGGACACAACTAGAGGTAAGAGGAGGAAAAATGTTCAAATATCGCTCCCCATCACCTTTGTGTCCACCATGTCGAGGACTAACTCCAAAACACACAAATAGGTTGTGGACGCTGGCACCTCCGTCTCCGTGATCAGGTGACTCGCTTTCCCGCCGGCTTTTGTTTACTGGGCTGAGGGACTACATCTTTTGATTTGTATTAACAGACAGATAACAACAATATCAAACATAAAGATCAGAGGATGCAGTGGAACGGTAGCTCAACGTTATCCCCTACGAAATTTTGAATTGATTTAAACCAATAATAACCGTCAAAAAAGGTAATTACAATTTCCTTTCACTATCACCACCTCAAAGAGCAAACGCAATTAGACTCGAAATGCCAAATAAAAAAATCCCCACCACGTTCGCTTTGAAATTCGTTCGCGTGTCCCTTTATTTACGTTTTAGGCAATCAGCTGACGAAGAAGAACCTTACCTTGAAGACCGGTTTCCTCTGCCTCGATCTCATTTAGGGAGAGACTCGAAGGGTGGGAGTGCACGGGGGGCGTCACCAGGTCAGCTGCTAGCGAGGACTCGGACTTCCTCCTGCTGGTGTGGAAGAAGAGGGTTGGTTAGTGTGGTGGAGGTGGACAGGAAGATGACAGAAAGAAGGGATGGAATAAATGAAGGAAGGAAGGAAGGGGGGAGGGGAGGGAAGGGAAAGGAAAGGAATGGGGAGAAAGGAGAGAGAGAGAGAGAGAGAGAGAGAGAGAGAGAGAGAGAGAGAGAGAGAGAGAGAGAGAGAGAGAGAGAGAGAGAGAGAGAGAGAGAGAGAGAGAGAGAGAGAGAGAGAGAGAGAGAGAGAGAATGTCGAGATAGGAAGAGAGGGTGGAGAAAGAAGGGGGGGAGGGTAAAAAAAGAGAGAGAGAATCAAAACAAATAAAAACATCAACAAGGATGATATGATGATGTAGGATGATCATGATGTTAATGATATAATAATAAATAATAACAACATAATCATAGAACAAGCTATATTTGTTCATTCAAATTTCGATACTAGTCTCATGTTTCAGTATTCTACCACTTAATAAACACGCAGTGACTTCCGACATTCAGCATCTATTGACAAACAGCCTGGCAGGCTACGCGATGACACAAGCCTTGGCAGGACGGAAGCATGACTCAGACGAGAAAATCAGATAAATGATTATCGGACATGTAATCGAGACAAGGTTCTAATTTTCGATCGATTCGAACAGTCGTCACTGATAGTTCGGACAATCTCCTTTTACAATTCGGACAATCACCTCTGGCAATACGGACAATTGTCGCTGGCAATTTGGACAACCACCGCGGACAATTCGAACCATCGCCATTGATAATTCGGACAATCTCCTCTGGCAATTCGGACAATCGTCGCTGGCAATTCGCCGCGGACAATTCGGGCCATTGACAACGCAATCGTCACTGACAATTCGACAATTCGAACACATTCGACAACGAATTCAACTGACAAACGCGGAGAGGAGAATGGCTCAAGTGTTGGCAGCGAACCAGAGGAGATTCGAACTTGGATTCACTTCGAGAAAAAGTATTGTGTCGCAATTTTCAATGGTTATGATTTTATTATTACTATTATTGTTATTATCATTATAATTATTATTAGTAGTAGTCGTAGTATCAGTAGTAACAGTTGTGATTAAAATTTATTTTGTGTTATTAGTTATTATCACAATTATCTGTTATTCATATATTATATTGCTATACTATTATATTATATGTATTATTATTATAATTATTATATCATCTTTATTATTATGACCATTTTTTTATTATCATTATTAACTATCATTATTTACCTTTATTATATTATCATATACTACTATCATCGCTTATGACTATTAATATCATACATTAACATTATCACTATTATCAACAATATTAGATACATTTGAATGACCAATCCAATGGCGATATGAAGACCGAAATTCCCCACGAAAAAAATTGGACCATAAATCCTCAAATTTCGGATTACGCTCTCCCGACCCCGCCCTCGGCCCCCTTTACCCGAAGCTCACCTCACGAGCCTCCCAACCTCCGGGCTCTTGGGCTTCTCCGGGACCTTCTTCTCGGGCACCACGTAGTTCGGACTCGAGGATCCGCCGGGGACGGTCGTTCTTCTGAAACGTCTTGGTGAACGTCTGCTGCCTCGAACCGGAACTCTCCCGTCGAGGTCTTGATGTAGATCTCCTTCTTCTCCGTCGGGCCGCGGCCCATGGCCTGCCGCATCCTCTCGAGCCTGCGAAGGAGAGGGGAGAGAAAATGGGATTATTATTATTTTTATTATTATTTTTTTTACTTCTCTCTCCGAGAAGAAGGAATATAAAAATGGGATTCCTCCAGAGAAAAGAAGGGAATAGAAAATGGGATTCTTTTTTTTTTATCTCCAGCCTACGAAAAGAAGGGAATATAAAATGGGATTTTTTTTATTCTCTCCAGTTTACGAAGGAAAAAGAAATGGAAAATGGATTTGTTTTCTTTACTCTCTAGCTACTTACGACAAGAAAGGGATAGAAAATGGGATTGTTTTATTCTCTCTAGCCTACGAAAAGAAGGGGATACATATGGGATTTTTTTTTATTTCTTATTCTTTTATTGTTTTTCTGGTTTAGAGTCGGAAGTGAGGTTTTTGGTTTTATTATTCTATCAATATTACCTCTAATTTTGGGGAAAATTTTCCATCCTCTCCAAACCAAAAAAAGAAGTAAAACCTTATGAATGATAAACCTAATCTAAATGTATACAAAAGAGTATATAAATGCCTTTCCAACCAAACTATTATAAAACGAAATGTGACCTCTACCTGGCTGCTCTCTCCAGGAATTTTTCCTTTTCTCTCTCCAGCCTCTGGGTCTCGCGTTCGACTTTGTGCAGCTCCTTCTCCAGCCACTGCAGCTCCTTGTCTCTCGCCTTGTGGCTGCTCTCCGCCTTGCTCTGGTGGGGAGGAATTGGTTAGATATTATAATCTACGCTCTCACTTTTATTGATTTAGCACATTTGACTGAGTAACGCTGCCCACTCACCTACAGGAACGAATTCTGATAACTTACCACGGGTACTTTGTCTGTCTTGGCCGCCTTGCTCTTCTTGATTTTGTGACCTGATCCCTTCCTGTCTAGTCGCGGGCTCGCGGGACCTTGACCTGGAATGAGAGGCGCCTTGGCCACCTGCGACGCGGACGGCGACGGTTTCACGTGCATTTGGCCCGCCAAGGCTGACCCTTTACCTCCTAGGTTACCCGCGGAGGCCGAGGTCTTGACCTGAGGGTGACCTGGCTTCACTTGGCCCTGCTGACTGGCGGAGGCTTTGATCCTCTCCCACTCCGCCATCTTGCGGTTGAATTCCTCGCCGAGGTTCTTCTGCAGTTCCTCGACGTTCTGCTGGCTCTTGCCCACCAAGGCCTTGCGGATCTCCCACTCCGTGAGCTTCTTCTTGAAGTCGGCTGGGAGGTCGTCCTCGCCGTGCTTCTTGGTCTTGACGTCCTCCTGGCCTCGAGGGACGTCGATCTTCCCCTGTGTGGCAAAAGGGGCAGGGTTAGAATGCTGTTTAAATATATATACACATAACAGATGGTCATATAGATATAAGAAACAAAAAGATTCTTCCAAAGTGTCCTCTTTCAGCGCACCTTCTCCTTCTCCCTCTCCTTCATCTTCTCCCACTCGTGCAGCTTCTTGCGGAATTCGTAAGGGAGGTTATCCTCGGGGTGTGATCCAGACGCCCCTGACCCTGAGGGCGAGGACGGGGCGCCTGCGAGACCCGGGTGGTGAAGGCCCTGCCCGGGTCCTCCGCTCTTCAGTCTCTCCCACTCCTGAAGGCGCCGGTTGAACTCCCCGCTCAGGCTCTTCTGGAGGTCGGCTAGGTTGCGCTGGACCTGGGTGGCGGGGGGGAAATGTAATGTAAGTTGATTCTAATGTTTCGTAAAGGATTTTTTCTAAATGATAAAAAATACTGACGCGGCCATGTCTTAAATATTTTTTGATTGAATAATAAGTTTTTACTAAAATCGGATCGGATCCACAAAAAGGATCAGTAGTATAAACAAAGATTAACAATTAAAGAATTTTAAGTCCCTCATTTACGACGCCAAAAAAGAAAAGAAAAAAAATCACACCTTTAAGAGTCACAGAGACGAGGTGGACCACAAAGGGATAAAATATTGCTCTTAATGGCAAGCGAAGTTAATAAATCGTGTTCTGTGTGGCAGTACTTTCTCTCTCTTCTTGCGTAGTCAGCTGAGGTTTTTAGCTTGGTCACCTGTTCGACAGGTTAATTGATTTTGGCTGTTCATTGATTTGCAAAGAATGCTTATTGTGCATGTGTCCATTTTGGTAAAGACTCGATGAAAAAATATTAATTGTTTATACCAAGATGATCTGCAGCAGCGGAATTCTCTCCTCATCTCGTTTTCATAAAAGTTTTCCATTAATCTTTAAAATTATTATTCTAACTTATCCCTCTCACAAAACTGACAAAGATGACGCCAAACACTGCAAAACCACCAGCCAAGATGCAAGAACAACAGCAGAGAAGATCTCAACTTTCCTCCCGTTCCCAGCGACACCGAAGCGAAACCACCCCACGGAACGCGGCCCCAAACCCCATCCTGTGGTAAGACCGACGCCGTGGACTCTTACCCGACTGCTGGTGGTGGTGCTGCGTGGACGGAGGCTGCGGGGAAGGCGTCGGGTGCGGCTGCGGCGAAGGAGTGGCTGTGCTGATGCTTGGGACGCTGAGGTCTTCGGGGGAGAGCTCGAGGGACGCCCCTGCGGAGTCAGAGTCCTCGAGGATAGAGGTTTCCACACCTGCAGGAGGGACATGAAGGGTGGGGTGAATCCTACCACTCCATTAGAGTCTTTTTCCTCTCTTTCCCTCTCGCCAAACTCCACTATTTCGTTAGACAATCACACCGTTACTATTTTCCTCACGGGACATTCCACCGTTTCCACCACTCCACGGACCCCCCCCTTTTTCCTTTCGCTAAATTCCACCCTTGTCATCTCCACTTTCATTACTCCATCAGATTATTCCCACCCCCTTTTCCTCTCGCTAATTCCACCCTTTTCATCACTCCACCTCTTTCATCAATCCATCAGACCCCCCCCCACCCTTTTTCCTCTTACTAAATTCCAGGGGGAAAGACCAGAAGGGTATTTATGGTTGTGTGTGATCCCTAATATTTTCGAAAAATGAATAGACGTCGAAACATAAAAAAAAACTC
>NW_020869040.1:1013962-1016462 GCF_003789085.1 Penaeus vannamei | reverse complement strand
TACTTGCAGGCGCTAATATACATACCCAAGCACGGGCAGAAACGAGCTGACAGAAACACTTTATAGAGAAGTGGAAGCACGTAGACACTCATACACGTAAACAGTTATATAATGACCTAAATATAACAGACGAGCACCCTTATGCTCAGGTTTCTCTCTCGTATTTGAATGACTAAGTAAGAAGAGCTAAACAAGAACACCCTTTGACACATACAGACGGCCAAATACACACACACACACAACACATACACACAGACACAGACACACACACACACACACACACACACACAAATAAACACACATATCCATACACACACTGTAGGTAGGTCGATTTGCGGATTTTGATTACTGTTGGCCAGACAGAGTTCGACTAAGTGAGTGCAGGACCGGAGTAGCAGAGAAGGATCAACATTGTATCTTTGTTTACTGTTGGAAAGAGAGTTCCATCTGGTGGGTAAAAGGTAGCCCCTTATACTAACTACGTTGTCTGATAAGAAATCTGAATTGTCTAAATATCGCTCAAAGGTAACGTCTTTTATGCAATATTACCCAAAGGGGGGAAAGATATAAGATAGTAACGGAAGACCTATAGACAAAATGGATAGTTGAATGTCGGGAAACACGGCAAGGAAGTCTGGTTTGTTTGGGTTTGTGCCTCCCATGAGTCTGCAGGCGGAAGCTCGTCTGTCTTGGTGTGGTTAATTATACATGCGTAGATACGTGGGGTGTTGTAAGTGAATTCATGCCGATTGTATTATAGGTTAACCGTGTTATATCCGTGGTATTGGTATCGAGTGGATGAGTCTTTACGCATCCGCAATCACATAGAAGCAAGACACACACACTCTCTCTCTCTCTCTCTCTCTCTCTCTCACTCTCTCACTCACTCACTCTCACTCACTTCTCACTCTCACTCTCTCTCTCTCACTCACTCACTCACTCACTCACTCACTCTCTCTCTCTCTCTCTCTCTCTCTCTCTCTCTCTCTCTCTCTCTCTCTCTCTCTCTCTCTCTCTCTCTCTCTCTCTCTCATCTGTCACTCTATCCCACTCTCTCTCTATCTTTCCTCTTCATTTCTTTCTCCTTCTCCCTCTCTTTCCTCTCTCATCTCTAACTCTCTCTCACACTCTCTCTCTCTCTCTCTCTCTCTCTCTCTCTCTCTCTCTCTCTCTCTCTCTCTCTCTCCCAACTCCCACTCTCTGTCTCTTTCTTTCCCTCCTCCCTTCCCTCTCCTTCTCCCTCACCGTCACCCTCACCCTTACCATCACCCTCACTCTCCTCCTCTTCTCGGGATTAAGGCATCTCCAACGGATTCATAAATCACCTTATCTCACCGTGAAATACCCAAGGTCAAATCTCTCAGCCAAAACCGCGAGGAACAGAAAGAGTAAACAAGACGGTAAAAAGAAAAAAAAAAATGTGTTGGCCTGATACGCAAATATCCTCGCAGAGAGTGAAGAAAACAAACAAACAAACAAATAAATAGATGCAATTCCTTCATTCATCGCCCCCCCCCCAAAAAAAAAAACTAAAGACGAAAGAAAACATTAAAATAAATGTAATCAGAAAATAAATAAAACAAAATCATCATTTATATAAAAGAATAATTCTTATGAAAACTTTTTTTCTGTTGAACGAAAAAGGTGCCCAAGTTCACTTCGTTCGCCGCTCACTTTGACGTATTCTGAGATTGCAACACATTCTTAAAAACAAAATATTTCCTAGAATTGCGAAGTAATAATAAAAATTGTAAGTTGTTCCTTATATATATTGTATATATATATATATATATATATATATATATATATATATATATATATATATATATATATATATATATATATATATATATATATGGATATGAATAAATAAAAAATAATAATTTAAAAAAAGAAAATAGTCACAACTCTGAAATCCAATAAGAATGTTTCGAAGTTCGTGAACATTGACAAACACAAAAAATGAAACTGGACAGCTCTTTGGCAAAATAGGGAATCGGAAAGTAATTCCAAATTCAGGTCAGTAAAATCACTATTCGTATTACATTTACGTCTCATATCAATTGATTTATTTCCAATAATAACGATTTTTTTCTCACCACTGCAATTCAAAGCCAAGTTGGAAAAATGAACGATAATGCACCGCTAATCACATTTTCAATACAAATCAACAAAAAGGTTTTCTAGATCGTAACGAACACTTCCACTCACTTTACCCACGCAATAAATAAATAAAAAAATACATAAATAAACATGCTACCGTATTATGAAGAGGCGAAAAGGTGATCGCACGCACCGCCCTCTCCTTCCCGCCGCCACTGGTCGCTTGCACACCGAAACCCGCGGGAAAGTGAGGTTAATTTTGTCCTGTGATCAACTTATTTTCACGCTGTTTCCCTTGTCTTGATCTCATGGAAAGAGATCGTGAGGTAAAGACATAGATATTTACACTGTTTTTGTTTTGTTTTAGTTTTAGTTTTTTTAGTCTTATTCAATCGTT
>NW_020869040.1:1006462-1008962 GCF_003789085.1 Penaeus vannamei | reverse complement strand
AAAAATTTACATCAAAAGAACGTGTCAAAGTACTGATAAGAGTGATGACGTCAAGGGTTACGTCAGAGATTCTAAACAGTGATGACGTCAGAATCAAAAGAACAATCTTTACGTCATGAGCTAAAAATAGCAGATTACATCATAGATAAAAATAGTAAGGGTTACCATCGAAAAGAAAAAATACTTCATAAATAGCGTGGATAATGTATTTCACTATATTAAAAAAAACGTTGCAATTTCATAACGATATGGATGTCAGTCACTGGAAAATACTAAAAAGCAAAGATAGAAAAATACCAAACGAAAAACAGTCCATTAGTGAGGTTAATCATGTAAACAATGAGATCACGTGACGTCACAACCGAAAACCGAGAGACAGGATTCAGCAAAGAATGAAATTGAGAATTAAAACAAAAAATGATAATAAAACATAATGACGGTAATAAAAACGAAATAAAATAATACATACAAAAATACATATAAAAAGCGACGGTAACATCATTAATAGATATCTAAGCATGCTGTATTGTGAAATTTCGAGGACCATTCATGTTTTATTACGTTTTAGTCTTTCTTTCGTGTGTGTGTGTGTGTGTGTGTGTGTGTGTGTGTGTGTGTGTGTGTGTGTGTGTGTGTGTGTGTGTGTGTGTGTGTGTGTGTGTGTGTGTGTGTGTGTGTGTGTGTGTGTGTGTGTGTGATGCGCGCGTGTGTAGGATTCATGGTGAACAAATCATAGCCAAAACAACGAAGGGAAGAACAAGAAAACACGAAAATTACTTCTTCGGGGCATGAAGAAGCAATGCAGCAAAAACGCCTTCAACATATTCCAATGCTTTCTTGTTCTTCCCTTCGTTATTCTAGTTCCATGGCGCGTGTTCGCATGCGTACGAGAGAGCTTCCGTGCGTGCGAAGGTGTGTTCGTAAGCGTGAATTAGAGTGGTCAAGCTAGGTGGCAGAGGCGGCAGGTGGAGAGAGAGAGAGAGGAGGCGAGGAAGTGCACCTTACCTGCGCAGGTGAGCATTTTCTGTGTCGTGTTTCAGGTGATCTGTGTGGTTGCCGCGCCCTGTCACCCGCTTCCTGTGGGATCGCAGAGGATAAGAGATTAAGACGCGTTCCGACGTAAAGGAAACACGGTCTCTAATTAATAAGAAATCAACAAAAGCAAAGGCACTTTCAGGCAACGAGGGAGCTTATGCGACTCGGATTACAGGGAGAACGTCACTGCTTGGAGTTCTGCTTTTAAGCGTAGGGACAAGAAAAGATATTTTGATGAAATAAGATTATGGACCCGTCACACTACAGTTAAAATGTGGGTCCAAATTTCCAAAAGTTTCGACGGAATCCTAGTCGAGAATGGCCACAGGACGTACCTGAAGGAGGCTGAGGTTCTCGCTGGAGGGGACGGTGATGGTGAGCTGCGGCTTGGCCCTCCTGGCGCCCAAGCTGCTGGTGCTGGCGGGGCTCTCGTCCTCTCTCGGGCCCACCCAAACCCCCCCGGTCTCCCACTCCCCGTCGTTCCCCTCGAGACACAGCCCTACGGCGCCCCCCGGGTCGACGGCCTCCCCTACTAGGCCCTCGTAGTCGACCTCGTAATCCTGTGAAGCGGAAGGAAAGGCGGGTTACGCCATGGTAATAAATAGCGGAGAAATGGCGCTGTCGTTCTCCGATTTCGATTGGCGGGGAATGCCAATAAGTAAAGAAATATCTTGTATAAGATGAAAACTGAAGTAATTGATGATAAAAAAACGAAATAGTAAATAGCGAATCTTGTTCCGTCAGCGAGGCACGAGCACCGGCGGAAAACATCAGGGTACGCGCCCTCTGGCTTCGCGGGTCGCACCTGCTGCGTCCGTTACACGAGAGCCGCGAGTCTCCTTTTCCTCCTCCGTGCTCCAACTGCCCCGCCAGCTGGAGTCCCGGGTCGCGCGAGGGAGGCGAGGGAGAGAGGACACTCGGGGGGAGAAAAGCGAGACAGAGGAAGCGAGCGTGAAGCAAACCTGAACAGATCGGCCGCATTTCGCCGGACAGTTCTAACGGCTTTTTTTCTCCTCCCTTTGTCTGCTGCTCACCCTCATTCCCGACCGCCTCTCGACACGTCCTTGCAGATGTGCGCCAGATGTTCATGTGTTAATCATAGGCTATATATGGACAGAAAATGTAACGAGGAATGGGGCATCAAACGGCACCATGGATGAGCGTTTAGTCGCCTCAGCTAACGACTCTTCAGCAATAACTGTCCACTTAGTCATCCGCGTTCGAGCTAATGAATGTTTACACTGAATGCTGATTAAACACACCTTAGGGATTCGAGGCAGGTATTGCAGGTAAGGGCGTTTACATCGCAATTTCACAGAAACGGGAAACAGTAAGTATAATATTATCGATTATTATTCAACTAGTAAATGGATGAACTGTTCTTTTGACTTATCAAGTGGCTCTTACTTTTTAATTATATAACATATAACATAAATAAGATGAGTAATAATATAAAACATGCATG
>NW_020869040.1:981462-996462 GCF_003789085.1 Penaeus vannamei | reverse complement strand
GAGGTTAGTATTTGTTTTGCACTAGATTTTGGATTTTTTATTTGAGACAGAGAGAGAGAAGAGACAGAGACAGAGAAGAGATAGAATAGATAGATAGATAGAGAGAGAGAGAGAGAGAGAGAGAGAGAGAGAGAGAGAGAGAGAGAGAGAGAGAGAGAGAGAAGAGAGAGAGAGAGAGAGAGAGAGAGAGAAAAGCAAGAAGAGAAAATGGTACGATATTCGTCGCAAAAAAAAAGTAATATCTTCCATTTTTTCCCTTTTTATCAGGTCATCGCAGTTGCTGGGGTGAAACAGGGGGCGGGGATGGGGGGGGGGGTATATCCTTAATGAGGCCTCCTTCCCCGTTCATTACTACACCTTCATATTTTGTCCCAAGGATGACCCTTTATCCCTTCACCCGAGGTCGTCCTGTTTTTTCGAGGTCGACCTTCTCCTTTTCCGAGGTCGACCTTCTCATTTTTCGAGGTCGACCTTACCTACCCTATCTCCCTACTCCTCCTCCAAGGCCGACCACGCCCTCCTCTTTCCTTCGAGGACGACCTTGGCTCACCTTTCCCCATGCTGAGCGATGCCCCTTCTTCTCCTTGTCGTGTGGTCGTCCTCGATCGTCCCTCTCGAGAGTAGCCACCCGTCTCTCCTCCTCCGAGCTCGAGTGTCGTCTCACAGGGGATTCTGGGAGCTCGAGGAACTGATCTGGAGTCGGAGGAAAATAACAGGCAAGGTCAGAGGGTGAGACGAGGTCAGCTTGTGTCGCGAAAATGATTCTTTTCGTGACCTCTCTTTGAACTTTCAATATGCTTTTTGTGATAATTATATTTATTCGCAACTCATGAAAAATGGTGTGTTGAGAAATTATTAAAGAGAAGACTTACTAGCGAATATTAGATCTTTTACCATATTTTGACACATATGTTGATAGAATATTTGAGTTATATTTATCTGTCATATTAAACCTAAGAAACTAGGTCTGTTTTATGTCAATAATACAAATAAGAGAGAAGAAAGATGGATAAAGTAGATCTAATGTGCGAACAAACACGCGTATATACACAATACATACATACATAAATTCATATATGCATACACAGACTCACACTAACACAGATATCACACACACACACACACACACACACACACACACACACACACACACACACACACACACACACATATATTATATATATTATATATATATATATATATATATATATATATATATATATATATATATAAATACCGTCATCAGTATTATCAAAAACTTAAAACCTAAAGTAAAACTGATGATAATAAATCTTGTACTTTAATACCAATCATTCGAAAAAGATACAAAAGAAATTGAAAGAAGTTTTTCGTTTTACTAACAACATCAATGACAAAACAAGGGAAGAAGCTGTTAGGCCTAAAGTATATATATATAAACACCTCAGCTAACACTACATCTTTTTTTATATATAAATAGGTTCAGTGCCCTTACAAAGCAGCCGAATAAAGAATTCGATCTTTTTATATCCTGAAATTTTAGGGACGAAATCGTGTGCGTCTTTGCATTTCATTACATATTTAAGTAAATATCACTTCTTGAGAGAGAGAGAGAGAGAGAGAGAGAGCGAGAGAGGAGAGAGAGAGAGAGAGAGAGAGAGAGAGAGAGAGAGAGAGAGAGAGAGAGAGGAGAGAGAGAGAGAGAGAGAGAGAGAGAGAGAGAGAGAGAGAGAGAGAGAGAGAGAGAGAGGAGAGAGAGAGAGAGAGAGAGAGAGAGAGAGAGAGAGAGAGAGAGAGAGAAAGAGAGAAAAAATATATATATATATAATATATATATAACTAATGGCATCAGAAATGATAACGATTGCTAAAATAAACATGATATCAACTTCTTTTCTCCAACATGGATCCTATTTTCCCGAACACCTCGATAAGCAAATAGACGAACGCGGGAAAATATTGCACTTCTAAGCTTTATAATCAAAGAAAGAACTAGCAAGGAGTGGAATCGTTTAATGAAGTTTATTATTATTCCAAGAAAGGGTCTTGCGCAAGGATCTACCTATCGATTGGCTTGATCGAATGTCCTCTACTTTCACTTGATAAATTATCTAATCTGCGCTCAATCAGTGACACTGATGAAAATAGATGATAGCTATGTAATAATACTACATAGAATGTTATTTCATTACTTAAAAGCTATCTTAAAGGCAACTCATCTCAAGAAAAAAATATTTATTTTGCAATGCTGATATCAAAAGCAATAAAAAATAATTAAAAGATGTGTTATTTTAATAGCGGAGATTGGTAGTATACATATTTGCACTCTGATTTTTCATTAGAAAAAAATATATATAATATATATATATATATATATATATATATATATATATATATATATATATATATATAATATATATATATATATATAAGTGCACTAGACCACAGGAAAAAAATGGAAATGACAGTATTTTACAATAAAGATATCATAAAAGATGATATCGCACTATCTACGCTTCTAGCTAGATTGCACACTAATACTGGTCATTCTCCTTAAAAGGCTATGGTTTTGCAAGGTAATCTAACCAGGTAGTTCTGTATTCATTTAACCTATTAAGCCCAAAAATGTAATTGACTTTTTACCTGGAGTATTCAGGTGACTGTTAATGGTAAGGAACCCTTTATTATCATAAACAAAGAAGGGGAATTTTAGTTTTACTCCTGATAATCATGAGAATAACAAGTAAATTATACAAATAATTATGTGCCTAGCCATATCTGATATCTGAAAGCATACTCTAATTGGCTAAGCGTGATGACGTCATTAGCTCCGCCCCCTTTCTTGATCCCAATTTGTGCAATATTTGGTGGTAAGTTATTTCAGTGTATTTTATTTGAGAGTAGTTCATTTATATAAATAATAAAAAAATATCGAAAAACAAATAAGGAAAAGGGAAATAAATAAGAAATAAATATTTGCAATGAGGCGGGGCTTAGGTCGAAAGTTGCCAATTAGGATTTTCATCAAGATGGAGTTATTATACCTATGTAAAGGTACTTTGGTTTTTGTGTGGTCTCACTGAGGGTTGATAGGTCAAGTCCAGACAATTCGTAGATGTCTCGGCACCGTCTGCACAGTCTACCTCTACTTCTTGTGCCTTCAACTATGCTTTCTAGACAGTTTGATAGACCAGATTGAGAACGTTTGATATGGCCATGGAGTTTTGAGATTTTACTTTTGATAATTGTCATTTTTGGATTTAGTGAAATTATCCTGCGAAGCTCTTATTTTCGATATAGTCGATGATTCTATGGTTTGTTATAAATCTCTTGACATAATTTAAAGATATTTTGATTGTTTTGCATGGCTTTATAGTCCAGTTTACACAAGTCCACAAAGAATAAGGTAATATAAGTGATACATTTTGGCTATGCAGTGGTACTCGTTTAACGGTAAAGAATTTGTGCTTCCCAAAGGCAGCCCAGTCCAAACCTCGTCTTCATTTGACTGTCACTTATCCTTCACTTGTAGGAGATACTTTATGGCCATGGAATACAAAGTCAGTGACTTATTTTATTAGTTTTTCACAGATAGAGACCAAGAGGTTCCCTCTGTCAATTGGCATACGACAATGGGACTAGTTTCTGCAGGATACTGTGCCAAACAGTCTAGGAATTTTTGTAATTCATTTTTTGATCTGCTAAAGGTAGCTATATAATTTTCAGTAACAATAAGAAAGTCATAAAAAGACAAAAATTACAATTTCAAGTAACCGTTACGGATTTTCATAATTTCAAGCAACCATCCCGCGTAACAGAAAGTACGCTTTCAAACACCGAAGACATCAGTCGAAAGTTATAAAAGGCAATTACCGCTTAAATCAAATTTGACGCAGTAACAATTCCCTGAAATACTTTACTATTCTCTTCAACCATCGACTTGAACTTGGTCTCACAGTCTTGGCCGGCTCCCAGTAATGATATTTGGTACCCTCTGGTATTTTCTCGGTACTACGCACGCGAACATACCTCTGGACACGTGTATTCCCCTCCACCCCCTTCCCCTTGGAGTGTAAGAATACTTTGGCTTCATTTCCATGGTCACAAAGAGCAGTGGTAAAGTACGATTATATACATGAATGAGATAATACGGAGACTTATTACAATAGTAGTGGAAGTAGTAGAAAAATAGTGATACTACTATTATTTCTATTATAATGGTAATGATTACAAGGATAATACTAATGATTGTAACAAAATAATAATAATAATAACAAGAGTGATAAAAATGACAATGATGGTAATGATACTGGTGATGGCAATGATGATTATAATCATGATAATTATGGCAACTATAATACAAATAATTATAATAATGATTATAACAGAAACAACAACTATGATAGTAATAATGATGACGATGATGATAATGATATTAATGGTAGTGGCAGTAGTAGTAATAGTAGTAGTAGTGGTAGCAGTGGTAGTGGTGGTGGTAATAGTAGCAGCAGTAGTAGTAGTAGTAATAGTAGTAGTAGGAATAATAGTAATAATAATACTAGCAATAACAACATCAGCAACAATGATAACAACGATACTGATAATAAAGATGATGCAATAATAATAATGATAATGATGAAAATAATAACATAAATAGTAATAACAATAATAATAGTAATAATCATAATGGAGATAATGATGGTAATCATGGGTGAAAAACTTGAAATGCAACACAGCTTGGCAGCGAAAGACGATAAGTTTGTTTATTGAAAGAAGCGACCCCGACTGTTCATTCAAGTCACCTCACAATTATTTTATAGTAATTTTCAAGTTCACTTATTGCATTTACCATAAAAAACTCCATACCGCCAGGTTACTTTTACCGGATTTTCACTTATAAAACTAATAACCGACGGGAACACGCACGCACGCACACGACACACCACACACACACACACACACACACACGCACACACCACACACACAACACATTTTCCACACACACACACGCACACAGACACCCACATCCTGCACACACACAACACACACCCTCACACACACACACAACATCCACCACTCACACACACACACACACACAAACCCACACACCTCACACACACCACACCCCTCACACAACACACAACACCCACATCCTCACACACACACACCCCCCATCCTCACACACACACACCCCACCCTCACACACACACACCCAACCCACACACACACACACAACAATCACACACACACACAACACCCCTACACACACACACACCACACCCCCAAACACACACACAACCCCCCCCTCCCACCCCCTCCACCCTCACACACAAAACCCCCCTCCACCCCACACACACCCACACCCCCCCCCCCCCTCTACCCTCACACAACACACACACACAATATTCAAACACAAAAAAAACTACAAACATAAACGACATTAGAAAGAAAACGGCAAATCCGCTTCTCTTCCACGAACGCCTAGAGAAACCCAAACAAAAGAAGGTCGGTTGTCGCGTGGCGGTTTATTTACCTGTCGAGATATTTTTTCCCACATTCCGTTGAGGGGAAGGCGCGAGGGTGGAAGTCGAGATGATATATTTGTGGTGTATTTCTTGTTCTCTCTCTCTCTCTCTCTCTTTATCTCAACTCGTTCTTTCTTTCTCTCTTGATCTCTCTCTCTTTCTCTCTTGCTCTTCTTTCTTGATCTCTCTCTCTCTCTCTCTTCTCTCTCTCTCTCTCTCTCTCTCTCTCTCTCTCTCTCTCTCTCTCTCTCTCTCTCTCTCTCTCTCTCTCTCTCTCTCTCTCTCTCTCTCTCTCCTCTCTCTCTCTCTCTCTCTCTCTCTCTCTCTCGTCTCTCTCTCTCTCTCTCTCTCTCTGGATATGTATTTCTATTTTATGTTATTCATAGTTTGATGTATTATGGTGTCCTGTCGTGATTATTACGTTATTACGGCCATCATCACCATCATCATCATTACTACTACAACTATCATCCTTAATATCATTATCATTATCATTACTACTACTACTGTTATCCTAATCATCATCATTATTAACATCATCATTACGGTCATCATCATCATCATTATTACCATCAGAATTACGGTCATCATCATCATCATCATTATTAACTTCATCATCATCACCAAGGGAAGCTGTGCAATGGCAGGGGAGGGAACCATGGCAACGGGACGCGATGGCAGGCAGGAAGGGCGTGGCAACGAAGATGAACTAGAATGCGGTAGAGACGCCAAGAAAGGGGGGAAAGAAGGAGACGAAGAGGAAAGCGGAAGACGATAAAGAAGGGATAGAGGGGGGGGGGGTAATCGTGAAAGGAAGAAGAGGGGAAGAAAAGAGGCGAAGTAAGTCCTCGGAATGAGGAACAGAGGGGGAAATAAGAGACAAGAAGAAAATGGGGAAGTGAGAGAAGAGAGACGAAGAGAAAGAAAAGATAAGATGAGAGAAAAAAAAAACGAAATCAAAAGAATAAAAGAAAAAAGAGGAGAAAGAAACCACGAGAAAAGGGAAAGATTAAAAGAGAGGAAGTGCTCGAGACGAAGTCAGTGATGGGGGTACGGGGAGGGGGGGAGGGAGGGGAGAAGGGGAAAGGGACACGAAGGGACACGAGAGGGGAGAAGGGAGGGAAGGGGACACGTCAGGGGACACGAAAGAGGATGGAGGTTACGAGAGGGAGAGAAGGGGAGGGGGAGGAGGGAAGGACACGAGAGGGGAGAGGGAGAGGAAGGGGACACGAGAGGGGAGGGGGAGGAGGAAGGGGACACGGAGAGGAAAGAGGGAGAAGGGGAGAGGGAGAGAAGGGGGACACGAGGAGAGGGAGAGGAAGGGGGACGCGAGAGGAGAGGGAGGGAGAGGAAGGGGGACACGGGAAGAGAGGGAAGAGGAGAGGAAGGGACACGAGAAGGGAGAGGGAGAGGAAGGGGACACGAGGGGAGAGGAAGAGGAAGGAGACACGAGGGGAAGGGAGGGAGGAAGGGGACACGAGGGAGAGGGAGAGGAAGGGGACACGAGAGGGAGAGGGAGGAGAGGGGGACACGAGAAGGAGAGGGAAGGAAGGGGGACACGAGAGGGAGAGGAGGGAGGGAAGGGGGGACGAGAGGAAGGGGACACGAGAGAGGGGAGGGAGAGGAAGGGGACACGAGAGGGGAAAAGGGAGAGAGGAAGGGAAGACACGAGAGGGGAGAGGGAGAGGAAGGGACACGGAGAGAGGGGAGAACGAGAAGGAAGGGGAAAGGGGAGGACACGAGAAGGGAGGGAGAGGAAGGGAGAACGAGAGGGGAGGGGAGGGGAGAGGTGCTTGCTATGTTGGCAGCCTCCCCGCTTGGGTAGAAAGTTCAGCTGTAATGTAACACAGTATCTTTCAGCAGCTAAACAACACAATACCAAGCAGAGTTTGCGTGCACGGAAGGTGATGATGTGGATGGATGTGAGGAAGTGATGAAACGATGTGATGAGAAGAGAATTTTGAGAATTAAGGAGTCATCGGGAGGGTATACGGTGCAGAGGGTGATGTAAATGGAGGGAGGGAGGAGGGAAGGAGGGAAGGAGGGAAGGGAGAGGGAGAGAGGGTGACGGAGAAAGAGGAAAAGAAGAAGGAGAGAGAGAGAGAGGGGGGGATAAATAGATAGACAGAGAAAGAGAAACAGAGAAAGACAGAAACAAACAGACAGAAAAGAGAGAGAGACAGAGAGGGACAGACAGACAAAAAGAGAGAGACAGAGACAAACAGAAAGACAGAGAAAGACAAAGACAAACAGAAAGACAGAGAGAGGATACGAGACTCAAAAAGCGGGAAAGGAAAACAGGTATTTTAATCATATCCATCCTATTTCAGCGCTTGTTCTGAAGCCAGACATGTTTTTTTCTGGCCTTGAGGAAATACCTTTCAAGTGTCACTTCTTTATTCTGATAACTCGGGAATAAATAATTACTAGTCGAATGCAAAGTTATATTTTAACACCGAGAGTTATATTTTTTTTAGACATGAAGGAGTAAAGTTTATGTAATTATTCGCAGAAAGGGAGAAAAGGAGAGATAAAAAAGGAAGGAAGGAAATAATGAAAGAAAGAAAAAGACAGAGAAATAAATAGATAAAAGAAAGGAAAGGACAGAGAAGGAAAGAAAAGAAAGAAACAGAGAAAGAAAGAAAGTAATACAATAAAGGCGGAGAGAAAGAAAGAAAGAAACAGAGAAAAAGAAAAGAAAATAAAAATACAAGATATATCGTTAAAAGATGGAAAACTGTGAAGTTGTGTCTTGCTCAAGTTTGGTCGGTTATAAAAGCAACGTAAACAACAGGTGTGCGAAAGTGATTGAGTTTTCCCAAAGGCGGGGCCAAGGAGTGGGAGGGGGGGAGGGGGGGGAGGGTGACGAATGGAGGGGGGTAGAGAGAGAGGGGGGGGGTTCACTCGTCACTGACTCGACCTCCATATTTTTGTTTCTTTTTGTCCAAATGTTTGTATATTTGTGAGCTCTATATCCTCTTCGATATATGTCTTACTCTCGCAGTTTCTCTGTGTTTCTATCGGTCTACTCTATCTTCTTTTTCAGTCTGTCTGTCTATGTCTGCCTTTCAGTCAGAGAGTCAATCAGCCAGCTAATCTATTTGTCTGCCTGCCTCCCCACCTCTTCCTCTCCTCTCTCTCTCCTCTCCCCCCTCCTCCTCATCTCACTCATCTCTCTCTCTCTCTCTCTCTCTCTCTCTCTCTTCTCTCTCTCTCTCTCTCGTCTCTCTCTCTCTCTCTCTCTCTCTCTCTCTCTCTCTCTCTCTCTCTCTCGCTCTCTCTCTCCTCTCTCGTCTCTCCTCTTCTCTCCTCTCTCTCTCTCTCTCTCTTCTCCTCTTCTCTCCTCTCTCTCTCTCACTCTCTCCCTCTCCCTCTCCTCCTCCTCTCCCTCTCCTCATCTCTCTCTCTCTCTCTCTCTCTCTCTCTCTCTCTCTCTCTCTCTTCTCTCTCTCTCTCTCTCTCTCTCTCTCGTCTGTCTACTTATCTTTCAATAAACATAAATCCAATTTGCCTCTTTGTCTATACAGGTACGTCTACCTATATCGATCTCTTTCGTACAACCTTCGAAACGGGGACCTTACAAAAATAAATAAACATAAATAAATAAATAAAATCAAAGAGCAACAGCAAAATATAAAAGCTTTATATACATTCAGTGAACATGTATAAATTTCCTTGTAAAGTTATAAACATTCCGTATTAGACTACAAACTTTGCAATCTCGAGCAGACTTGGACTGTTTCCCATTATAGAAAACGGGCAAGCAAGCGGAAGTGAGAGCAGACACTTAAACATTTCGCCAAAACATGATAAGAAGAAAGGAAAAAAAACACGGTGTTCTGGAGACTGGAGAATTTTAAATAGAAACATTTCACTTGCGTCAATACCAGGACAAGACTGGCTTTGGCTTCGGACCAATGAAAAACAGGACAGAGAATCATTTACTTCAGATTCCAGAGTCGAAGTAAATGGACTAAAATCTAAACGGTAACTCAAGCAGCTGAAGATTAATGTTTGGGTGCAATAAATCATCTGGTATATACAGTTCGACAAAGAAAAAAAAAAAGAAAAAAAGGGTAAATGAGCGAATTTCAAAGACTTGGGCAGGAAAGAAATATCTGGAAACTCGAACACTCAAGTAACAATGATAAACAATAATAATAATAATAATAGAACATTCAAGTAACAATGATAAACAATAGTAATAATAATAATAACACAGTAATCTTGAATGACTAACTTTTCGAAGAATTATAATGCATCGTAGTAATTCTATCTTTAATATCAGACACACTGGGAAACGAGCAAATGGCTAACCAAAAGAAATAAATGCATAAAATCAACACTAGTTTTCTTTAACAAATACACTTCTCCCATAACACCATAACTACCACTACACAACTCTATATTTAATACAGAAGCCTACTGTGTGAACAGAATAATGCTTGGTATATATTATTTTATCTTAACGTAACCTTACGATAATTTTTCCCGCGCTTTCGGGCTGTAATCATGGAACTTTTTATTATTTGTTCTGATTTGTTAAATCGGTCAACTTAAACCTAATATTGACTGATTTACCGTAGTGTTGATTTTAGCGATGCTGCACAAATGAAATAAAATGCATATGAAGGTACACATGATTATGAAATGCATAATTCAGGATTACAGTATTATTATAATAGCGTACTTCTAATGATTTACTAATTCTTTTTTTTCCATGGGAACTTCCCTTCGTAAACTGTTACATGAAATGAAGGTAATTTTTGTCGAAAAGTACTTTTTGCCTTCATTTTTTGTAAGACACTAGAGAGAGAGAGAAAGAAAGAGAGAAGAGAGAGAGAGAGAGAGAGGAGAGAGAGGAGAGGGAGAGAGAGAGAGAGAGAGAGAGAGAGAGAGAGAGAGAGAGTAGAGGAGAGAGAGGCAAATTTATAGAAATGATAACAGTAATAACATGGGCGATTATCAAAAATTATAATAATAACGATCAGATGCTAATATGTCATACTTATTATAACATTACTAATTTTCCCTTCAATATAACTATTTCTGCCATGAACATAAAGTTGCCACCTTTATCATGAAAATAACATATTGCCTATCCCATGAATATAATCTTACCATGAACACAACAATACTAATTTTAGCATGAGGATAATTGTATTAACCAGTATCATATAATATTACTACTCACGCACCATAAACAAAACATGGTACCATGAACTTAATATTACTATTTTCACCATGATATAATCTGACGGTTTTTACCATGAACAAAATTTTGTCATGTTACACTTGGCTTTTCACCATGAGCACAACACTACAATGCATTACTACTTTTACCATGAATATAACATCACTATTTTTTCCATGAACACAAGGTCATTCATATTACCATGAACATAACATTACTGCTTTTACCATGACCAAAATATTACTAGTTTGACCTTGAACAAACATTCATGGCCAGACGTTAACTTCTAGGATAACCTAAAAGCCGTTAGAAAAAATGTTTTTTCTTCTCTCCCTTCTCCTCCCTTTTCTCTCTCCATCCGTCTCCCTTTCCCACTCCCTCCCTCACTCCCCCTCCTCTTCTCCTCTCTCTCCTCCTTCTCTCTCTCTCTCTCTCTCTCTCTCTCTCTCTCTCTCTCTCTCTCTCTCTCTCTCTCTCTCTCTCTCTCTCTCTCTCTCTCTCTCTCTCTCTCTCTCTCTCTCTCCTCTCTCTCTCTCTCGTCTCTCACTCTCACTCTCACTCTCCACTCTCTCTCTCTCTCTCTCACTCTCTCTCTCTCTCTCTCTCACTCTCTCTCCCTCTCCCTCTCCCTCTCTCTTCCCTCTCCCCTCTCCCTCTTTCTCTCACTCTCTTCTCATTCTCTTTCTCCCTCTCACTCTCTCTCATTCTTTCTCTCTCTGTCTTTATCTCTCCCTCTCTCTCACCCCTCTCTCTCTCCTCTCTCTCCTTTTCTCTCCATCCCTCTCTTCCCTCTCTCTCTCTCATTCGCTCCCTCATGGCGACCCTCCCGAAAATTCCCGGAATGTGGCGCTGACAAGGTTAGACACGCAGGTAATGAGATAAGGAGGGCGCCATGAGGAGGGGTTATGAGGAGGACGAGACGGGGTTGTTGGGGGGGGAAGGAAGGAAGGGGTTAACGAGGGCGTAGGAGGGAGAGGGAAGGAATGGCGGAGAGAGGCGTTGGGAGGAAGGGAGGGGTAGAGAGTGAGGGAAAGAGGAAGCGCGTGAATCCGGTGGGACGGTCTAAAATTACATGGGCATGTGATCTCCGAAGAGCTATGTGGCGCAGATATTCTAGAGGTGAATCTTTATTTGGAGGTTGAAAAGGGAGGGGGGTAAGGGAGAGGGAGGGAGGGAGGGATGATAAGGAATGAAGGGGGAGTGAGAGGGAGGGTAAGGGAGGGAGGGAGGGAGGGAGGAGGGGAGGGAGAGGAGAGGGAGAGAGAGAGAGAGAGAGAGAGAGAGAGAGAGAGAGAGAGAGAGAGAGAGAGAGAGGAGAGAGAGAAGGATGAAGAGAGAGAGAGAGAAGGCGGGAGAGATTAATAGGGGGAGGGGGAGGAGAGGGAGGGGGAAGACAGATAGATAGAGAGAGAGACAAGGAGACCGATCGAACGATATTTGGCTGTAAAGTGTAAACAACATATCTCATCATGTATCTAAATACGTATCCATTTCACACTCTTAAAAAAGGAAGACCAGACATAAAGATTCGCGGTAATGCGCATTTCAAAACAAATACGATTTTTTTCGATAATGCTATACTTAAGAAATGAAAAAAATAATGATGCATTTATTTGGCATCATCAAAATCTTCAAATACATGCGGAGGATGGAATATTTCTCTCATTTCTTGGCAACAGCTGTGCGTTTTCGAGTGTCTCGAACCGGTATTAAGGATGGTCAGGGCAAAAGTCTTATTCGCACTCCTCTTCCTCTTTCTTATTCGTACAGCAGATCTTTGAACATGGGAGTTGTAGAGTTCTCATAGAAAGAGCAAATAAATTCGTTATTTTCTCGTAGGTTATGATCTTAGTTGTGCTTTTGAGTCGAGGAGGCGAAACGACGAATATATTAATGGCGATGCAAATGTAGCTACGTGTTTGCAAGTGATGGCGGTTGGAAGCTTCGAGAACCAGTAGAGTAGACAAGAACACTAGTTCCCTTGAGGTATCTCTTTAACTTCTCCGACTGACTGTAAACCAATATCTACCATTTCAATCTACGACGCAAAGAAAAAAATGAATTTCGGCCTTTATCTTCCCGCGGCGAAGGTATCAACAACAACAAAAACATTAGCCAATGAATTACCTGCCTTGGCATTTGCAGTATCCCATTCTAGTCTTTCATTGGCTGGTCGTGATACGGATCTCGCCTCGCCCGCCAATCAGCTACGAGATTTAGGCGAACTTGCTCTTAATTTACCCGCTCAAGGGAGGGAGGAATCTGGCTATTGGCTGCATAGAGGCTCCAGTGGCGCCAGGTCAAAGGAAGGGGGAAAGGGAGAGGGAGGGGGGGAGGGAAGGGGGAGGAGGGAAGGAGGGGGAGGGAGGGAGGGAGGGAGGAGGAGGGAGGAGGAAGGGAGGGAGGGGAGGGAGGTAGAGAGGAGAGAGGACGGGGAGGAGAAGGGAGGGAGACGGGATGAAAGCAGACTGAGAGAGAAATAGGAGGAATAGATCAAGTAATGTAAAACGAAAGGAGCCGCAATATGAACTGAAAAAAAACGTACCGTTTCGAACTCCTCAGACGAATCAACTGAATTGTAGATACTTTTCGGTTATTTGCTTCGTTTGATTCGGAACTTTTGACGTTCGTATTGTGGTTGTTTTTCCGTTGATCTTTGTGTACACGTTACTGTATTTGTGTTCATCAAATAATGTGCTTATACGAGATTAATATATGTTCATAATGTACCTTGTAAAATGAGACTAAGGTGCTATGGTATTAAATAACAATATACAGTTGATCATGGGTTGGTAGACCTATATTATTTTAACGCAGTATTTAACACAATTTTAAGTTAGAGAATATTTATCAAGCATGATATTGTACATACGTTTACCCGTTGATATGCCTCGTATATATATTTTTTGAGAAAAATATTTATCAAGCATGATATTGTGTACATACGTTACCCGTTGATATGCCTCGTTACATTTTTTTTTTTTTTTTTATTTATTAGTTGGTTTGCTTTTATTTTGATCTTCCCTTCCTCACCTACGAAAGGCAGACGAAGGAATGGCATGCAAACAGACAGAAAGCTCAGTGGGATGCGAGAGAGGCACACAAAGAAACACCGCCCCCCGCTGCCTGACGTAGGAGGTGACTCACGGAATGACTGGATGGGTCTACCCCACACGGTGCCAAGTGTTCTTGCCCGACACATGCTGCACGCTTTCTTCTCTTCTTCCTCTTCTCTCCTCTCTCTCTCTCTCTCTTCTTCTCTCTCTCTCTTCTCTTCTCTCTCTCTCTCTCTCTCTCTCTCTCTCTCTCTCTCTCTCTCTCTCTCTCTCTCTCTCTCTCTTCTCTCTCTCTCTCTCTCTCTTCTCTCTCTTCTCTCTCCTCTCTCTTCTCTCTCTTTCTCTTTCTCTTTCTCCTCTTCTCTCTCCTCTCTCTCTCTCTCTCTCTCTCTCTCTCCTCTCTCTTCCTCTCTCTCTCTCTCTCTCTCCTCTCTCTCTCTCTCTCTCTCTCTCTCCCTCTTCCCTTCTCCTTCTCCTCCCTCTCCTCTCCTCTCCTCTTCCTCTCCTCTCCTCTCCTCTCTCTCTCTCTCTCTCCTCTCTCTCTCTCTTCTCTCTCTCTCTCTCTCTCTTCTCTCCGTCTCTCTCCCTCTCCCTCTCACCCTCCCTCCCTCTCTCTCTCTCTCACACACATCCTTCCTTCCTTCCCCCTCTCCCTCCCTAATCTTTCAATTAGCTCAACTCGGATAGAATCACGTTTCCTCCAATAGTTACAAGACTTCCTATATTATACTAACTTCAAGCATATATAAACCTCTTAAGATGAGAAGGTGGAGGAAGCAGGCAGAGTTTCCGTCAGGCATGTGTCTTCCTCACCTGTTAGTTATGTGCCTGTGTCTCTGCTTGTTTGTCAGGCAAGTATTTATCTATTTGCCCATTTATTTATCTATTATTTGACTGATTCATTTACGTTTTATTTATTCAATATTTAATAGGTGAGTCTCTACATGGCGGCTTCATTCATGCATGTTGCTTTCGGTTAAATATTTGCGGACAAGGCAATACAAGTGTGTATATGTCTTTAAATACTTATGACCAGCCAAACATCCCCTGCAAAGGCACAAAAACCGGAGAAGCTAGAATTAATAATGCCACCACGAGCGATGAACGTCAATAGACCGGTCATGAGGCCACAGGTGAGGGGATAAAAGCAGTGGATTTTAATTTGATTTCTCGCCGCAGAGGGGCAGCACGTGCGCATGTCGATCACGAGGCGGGCGGGAGCGGATGTGCTACACGTGTGCCAGGG
>NW_020869040.1:956462-976462 GCF_003789085.1 Penaeus vannamei | reverse complement strand
GCGGATGTTTGACTCTTGATTTTCTTTTTTTCTCTTTTTTGAGAGAGAGAGAGAGAGAGAGAGAGAGAGAGAGAGAGAGAGAGAGAGAGAGAGAGAGAGAGAGAGAGAGAGAGAGAGAGAGAGAGAGAGAGAGAGAGAGAGAGAGAGAGAGAGAGGTAGGTAGAGAGAGAGATAGTAGAGATATAGATAGCATATATAGAGAGAGAAGAAGAGGGATAGAGAGAGAGATAGAAGAGAGAGAGAAGAAAAGAAGAAGGATAATCATCAGAACAGCGATGTTTTGCTTTCAAAGTGATCCATCCTTTCTATCGTTCACTCCCATTTCTTTTTTTTTTTTTTTTATGAATGTTTGCGAATTATATGCAGACTCTAGGATTTAAAATAACACGTGAACAAGTCTAATTAGAGTAGTTACTTTTACTCTGAATCTTATAAACTTTATAGCGACATTCAGAAGTAACTCAAAAATGCATACTGTATGTGCGTGTGTGTGTGTGCAATGTAAAGTGTGGGTGTCAGTCTCTGCAAGATTGCAAAATGGGGTGTTTTATTAGTCAGAAATCTAGCAGCCCGTATAAATGTGCGAACGTTCAATATCTTTGCTGTTGTTTAATCTTACGTATTTGTGTAACAGGCGTTCCTCTTTCCTTATGCGAACGCTGATTTTCTGTTTGTTTTGTTTATTTATTTTCAATTATTCGTCTTATTTTTTTCATTGGTCTTTCTTATTTTTGTTTTTTATTAAGTTAATTTATTTGTTTCCTTTTTTATTCTTGATCTTTCTTATCTTTTAGACGAGATCTTAGGCGCCCATTCAAAGTTTCAGTTTTGTGCATGTGTGCGTGTATGTGTATATACGTGAGAATCTGCATAATGTGTGTGTGTGTGTGTGTGTGTGTGTGTGTGTGTGTGTGTGTGTGTGTGTGTGTGTGTGTGTGTGTGTGTGTGTGTGTGTGTGTGTGTGTGTGTGTGTGTGTGTGTGTGTGTGTGTGTGTGTGTGTGTGTGTGTGTGTGTGTGTGTGTGTGTGTGTGTATGTACCATATGTACGTTCGTGAATACGTGAATGAGAGCGATAAAGCTTCAACATTTTCAAGCTAACTTTGTCAGAGATGAAAGTTTCGAAATCATATGAGTTTTCTTTTCTGAGAGTTTAAAAAACAAACAAATAAAATATATCACACTTCTCATATCGGCGGAACGACAGGAACAACAGATCATGACGTTTCTAGAACTTTCTTATTCCTCATCAGAAACAAAAACTTATTTAATTGTTTAATGCGTAGAAACGGACTCAAAACGTCACTTTTTTATCATTATCTATATTTCATCATTGCACACGCGTCACTCTAACCGCGCATGCACTCATATCGGAGAAAGTGTGGGCCCGGGAGGAAAAGCCGATCTACTACCCTGGCTTCTCCCACTTGAAACGTGAGAAACATTATTATTTTCTTTTATTTTCTTGAAGTTCTTTGTACCCGCAAGCCCTAGCACAGCGTAGCGTGGTTGCCAAACTATTGGGTTATTATCATCCATATGCAGTTATGTACATTCGAGTTACGAAGAATTTTGTATGGGTAAAGAGAGAGTTACTGCATAATCGGATATGATTTAGTAATATTACAACTAGTAAATACCGTCAAAAGCCACTAGATATTTGAGATTTTATCCTTGAATTAACAAAAATATATAATTTTCACACGAAAAGCTTCATATAGCAATGGAAACTTGAACAACAAACGCTATTTTATCCCGTCGGAAATGTTAAAGGGAAAGCAGTTGATGTTGTCAGATTTAGACATTTCCTTCTTTCTCTAATTGTCTTCTAGTCTTCCTCCTCTTGAACACGGTCTTTGATCAGCCACCGTATGCACGACGTCAGTGATCTTTGATAATCTTTTTTTTATTCTTTAGATGAAAAGAATCTTATATGTACCTTTTCTTCGTGCGCATCAGATCACGTGATCACGTTTATTTGTATCTCAATTTCTCGTTAAATATAATAATAATAATAATAATAATAATAATAATAATAATAATAATAATATATTTTTTAGATTTTCCACTACATTGTTATCTCCGTCGACCTCGGCTCCTTACGCCTCACCCAAGAAATCCCAACACACGTAAACAGCATTTGTCGGACATTTATTAACCACACCTGTATCCCCCTGACTATTGTTATCTGTGACAACCCCTGAGGAACACCCCACCCGCGGACGTGAAAGGGCGAGGGTATCAGTGGCATCAACCGCAGTTCATTCACAGAGTGGTAGTCGGTGTGAATCTCTCCCTCCCCCTCCCAAGCGCCCCCCCCCTCTCCGCTAGTCTTCTCCCTCCCTCTCCAAGCTCCCCCCCTTCGTCCCTCCCTCCCTCCCCAAACCCCCTCTCTACCCGTCCTCTCCCTCCCTCTCCAACCCCCCTTCGTCTTCTCCTCTCTCCCTCCCCAATCCCCCTCTCCACCCGTCCTCTCCCTCTCCAAACCCCACTCGTCTTCTCCCTCTCTTCCCCTCCCTGCCTCCCAAGCGCCCCCCCCCTCCGTCCGTCCTCACCTCCCTCGTCCCCTGCCCCCTCGGCTCGCTCGCCTCTCCCCTTCTCTCACCCCCTTAAGAGAGAGAGGCTGCCAACCTGGCATCCGCGAGAGGGGGAGTGAGGGAGGAGGAGGGGAGAAGGGGGGATTAGGGCGTAAAAGCAGGCGAGAGAAATGAGAGAAAGGGGTTTAAGTGATAGGAACAGAAGGTAAGAGAAAAGAAGAACGAGGAAGTGTAAAATAAAAAAGTAGGAGATAAGGACATGTAAACAAGGGTTGTTTTGAATGGGAGAAAAAATCTGATCTGTCAGTCACCTCGAGGAAGAAGTGATATTTTTCCACCGAGTCTAAAGCATTAAAGCCTTTAAAGACTGATGGTAAAATATATTCCCCGGAAGCTACAAGGAGGGCTTCCCATATAGATTTATATAAACACTAAAACCACAACAATCACTGGACACCGATGTTTCCCAAATCTTTCAGATTATTCTTTGGCGAATTCTCACAAAAAGTAATTCATAAAATATGATATCTTGATTCCTCACTTTAGAGTTAACGTACAATTGATGTGTGAAAATGTAGTTCCGAGCAAGCGTTGGTGTACAGAATAAGCAACTTTTAATGTACACCAAAGCCTCTTTGAGTGTACTAACGCTCTAATGTGTACAATCAGCAAAGCCTATCTCAGTGTACTAATGTCCCTCTAGATATGTACAATCAGCAATTATGAACACACTAAAGCCTCTGAGTGTACTACCGTTCCTACAATCAGCAACTATGAATGTACACTAAAGCCTATCTGAATGTACTAATGTCCCTCTAGATATGCACAATCAACAACTATGAATGTACACCAAAGCCTCTGACGTTCCCTGGATGTATACAATCAGCAACTATGAATGTACACCAAATCCTATCTGAATGTACTAATGTCCCTCTAGATATGTACAATCAGCTACTAGGAATGTACACCAAAGCCTCCTTAGGTGTACAACAAGGCTCCCTAGCGTGTACGGGCTAGAGCGCTGGCCAGGGTGGCACTAAATGCAGGAGGTGTAAAATATGTCGACTCAGGTTGGCTACTCTCCCACACATGCGATGCTATGACCTGTTCATGCCAGCCTGCACCCTTGCCATACCGTACTTCCTGCCATGCCATGGCCCCTTCGCCATGCCATGGCTTTCCTCGGCCACATACCCTGCCATGGCTCTACACTCTGCCATGGCTTTCCCTCGCCACTCTGCCATAACCTGCCATGGCTTCCTTCGCACCGATGCATCCTGCCATGGCTTTCCTTCGCCACTCTGCCATGGCTTTCCCTCGCCACTCTGCCTACCTGGCCATGGCTTTCCTCGCCACTCTCATGGCTTTCCCTCGCCACTCTGCCATGGCTCCACTCTGCCACCTTTCTCCACTCTGCATACCTGCCCATGGCTTCCTCGCCACTCTGCCATACCCTGCATGGCTTTCACTCTGCCATACCTGCATGGCTTTCCTGCCGCCATACCCTGCCATGGCTTTCCCTCGTCCACTCTGCTGCATGGCTTTCCCACGCCACTCTGCATACCCTGCCATTGCTTTCCCTCGTCACATACCCTCATGGCTTTCCTTCACCACTCTGCCATGGCTTTCCCGCCACTCTGCCTGCTATGCTTTCCTTGCCACTCTGCATGGCTTTCCCTTCTGCCATACCTGCCATGCTTTCCCCGCCACTCTGCCATACCCTGCATGGCTTCCCCACTCTGCTGCCATGGCTTTCCTTCGCACTCTGCCATGGCTTTCCTTCGCCACTCTGCCATTGGCTTTCCCTCGCCACTCTGCCATGGCTTTCCCTCGCCACTCTGGGCCATGGCTTTCCTTCTCCACTCTGCCAATGGCTCCACTCTGCAACTCTGCACCCTGCATGGCTTTTCCCTCGTCACTCTGCCAACCCTGGCCATGGCTTTCCCACGCCACTCTGCCATACCCTGCCATGGCTTTCCCTCGTCACTCTGCCATACCCTGCCATGGCTTTCCTTCGCCACTCTGCCATGGCTTTCCTGCACATACCTGCCATGGCTTTCCTCGTCACTCTGGCATGGCTTTCCACGCTACTCTTGCCACCCTGCCATGGCTTTTCCTTCCTCTGCATACCCTCTGGCCATCTGCATGGCTTTCCTCGCCACTCTGCCATACCATGGCTTTCCTTCGCCACTCTGCACTTCGCCACTCTGCCACCCTGCCATGGCTTTCCTCGCCACTTTTCTGCCATACCTGCCATGCTTTCCCATCGCACTCTGCCATACCCTGCCATGGCTTCCTTCGCCACTCTGCCATGCCTTCCCCCGCCACTCTGCCATACCTGCCATGTTTCCCTCCGCCACTCTGCTGCATAACTGCCATGCTTTCCCTCTCGCATACCCTGCCATGGCTTTCCCTCGCCACTCTGCCATACCTTGCCACTCTCGCCACTCTATCATACCCTGCCATGACTTTCCCTCCACTCTGCCATGGCTTTGCCTCTCCACTCTGCCATACCCTTCATGGCTTTCCTTCGCCACTCTGCCATGGCTTTCCTCGCCACTCTTGCATATGCCATGGCTTTCCTCGCGCATCTGCCATACCCTTGCATGGCTTTCTTCGCCACTCTGCCATACCCTGCCATGGCTTTCCTTCGCCACTCTGCCATACCTGCATGGCTTTCCCGCCACTCTGCCTACCCTGCCGCTTCCCTCGCCACTCTGACATACCCTGCCATGGCTTTCCCTCGTCACTCTGCCATACCCTGCCATGGCTTTCCCTTCGCCACCTGCCATGGCTTTCCCTCGCCACTCTGCCATACCCTGCCATGGCTTTCCTTCGCCACTCTGCCATGGCTTTCCCTCGCCACTCTGCCATACCCTGCCATGGCTTTTCCTTTCGCCACTCTGCCATACTGCCATGGCTTTCCCTCGCCACTCTGCCATACCCTGCCATGGCTTTCCCTCGCCACTCTGCATGGCTTTCCCTCGCCACTCTCACCTGCCATGGCTTTCACTCGCCACTTCTGCCTATGGCTTTCCCTCGCCACTCTGCCATACCTGCCATGGCCTTCCCTCGCCACTCTGCCATGGCTTTCCCTCGCCAACTCTGCCACACCCTGCCATGGCTTTCCTTCGCCAAATCTGCTGCCATGGCTTTCCTTCGCCACTCTGCCATGGCTTTCCTTCGCCACTCTGCCATGGCTTTCCCTCGCCACTCTGCCATGGCTTTCCTTCGCCACTCTGCCATAGCTTTCCATCGCCACTCTGCCATACCCTGCCGTGGCTTTCCTTCGCCACTCTGCCATACCCTGCATTGGCTTTCCCTCGCCACTCTGCCATGGCTTTCCTTCGCCAATCTGCCATGGCTTTCCCTCGCCACTCTGCCATACCCTGCCATGGCTTTCCCTCGCCACTCTGCCATGGCTTTCCTTCGCCACTCTGCCATGGCTTCTTGCCATGCCATGGCTTTCCTTCGCCACTCTGCCATGGCTTTCCTTCGCCACTCTGCCATGGCTTTCCTTCGCCACTCTGCCATACCCTGCCATAGCTTTTCTCGCACTCTGCCATACCCTGCCATGGCTTTCCCTCGCACTCTGCCATATCGTCACTCCGCATACCTGCCATGGCTTTCCTTCGCCACTCTGCCATACCCTGCCATGGCTTTCCTTCGCCACTCTGCCATGGCTTTCCCTCGCTGCCATGGCTTTCCTTCGACTCTGCCATAACCACTCTGCCATACCCTGCCATGGCTTTCCTTCGCCACTCTGCCATACCCTGCCATGGCTTTCCTTCGCCACTCTTCCCACTCTCGCCATACCCTGCCACCCTGCCATATGCCATGGCTTTCCTTCGCCATTCCATACCCTGCCATGGCTTTCCTTCGCCACTCTGCCATATCCTGCCATGGCTTTCCTTCGCCACTCTGCCATACCCTGCCATGGCTTTCCTTCGCCACTCTGCCATACCCTGCCATGGCTTTCCTTCGCCACTCTGCCATACCCTGCCACCACTCTGCCATACCCTTCCGTGCATACTAATCCCCTCTCTTGTCCGAAATTCTTTTCCTTGACTGCCTTCTCTCCCTGCCACCCTGTCACTCACTTACCTTCTATGTGCATCTCCCTGCCAAGTTTCTCCCTCTCTCTCTCAATTCTGTTTCTCTATATATCGTCTCTGTCTGTGCCTCTCCCTCCGTCTCTGTCTGTCTGTCTGTCTCTGTCCATGTTTTGCTATATCCTCTCTGTGTCTGCCAGTTTCTGAGCCTGTGTCTGTCTGTCTGTTTCTTTCTCTCCCTTTCATTCTTTTCTCTCTTCCTCTTACTCCCTTTGCTTTCTCTCCTTATTACTCTTTCTCTTACTCTGCCTGCCTCTCTCTTTCTGTAATTGACTTTATACGTACACATATCCCCCCTACCTCCCCTGCCCCCCCTTATCCCCCCCCCGGCCAAACATGCCCCCCACCCCCACCCCCTAGCCTTGTAAGTCAAGAGCAAAGTAGTAATCATGCTGTCAACTGTCAACCAATACTGTGAGCGCTTGTCCTGATGAATATCGAGTTCAGATTTATTAGTCGGTATTGTTTATTTAAAGTCATATTACCCGCGGGACAGATGGCTTCCCCGGAGAGAGTCTTGAAGGAGAAAACCCGGGTACGAGAAGCAGTCTTGTTATGGGTTTTGCTTTTGTTTTGTTTTTTTGCTTTTTTTGGTTTGTTTTTGGACAGACTACAAAGCTCTGACTGAAGGTTTGATCTCTCCCGATGCACATGATGGGTAATTAGATATGATTTGGTGTATGACGTTCTTGAAGTATTTTATGTGATAATGCAATTGCAAAAGAAACAGCAAGATAAATATACTGACTGTATAAAACAAAAAGTAGAAAATATGGCAACTCAGGGACGAAAAAACAGCTGATATTTTGGTAGTACGATAATTCACGGAGAGACGCTGTAAATATTATGCATTATGGGTTCAAGAGCTTCAATGACTTGCTCGTGTAAATCGCTTCTGAATCGAATCTAGACAGCAAAGCCACACCAAAACAAAGGTACTTTCTTATTTTCACACTTATTCTATCCTCCTCTTAACCCCTTTTTTTTCCAATAATTAACACCACTTTCTCCTTTGACAGCACGTCCTTGACTCCTTAAACCCATTTTTATCATTTTTTTCTTATGACATTTTTATTTTCATCCCGAGGAAATATTCGAAGACTGACTCTCAGGAAGGAACTGTTAGCGTGCAAAGGGAGAGACTAAAAATAGGAACAAAGAAATGCAATGTTAAGGAGAGGGGCTGAGAAATTTCCCCCTCGTGCTGGCGCGCTGAACGGCAATAAAAGGGTGAACAAGGGGTTTTAGATAATTTCCTTGAAGGCGGATAATCAACTCTATTTATTGTTGACATAGTATGAGAACTGTGTCAGAACATATGCAACAAATATGCACAATAATGCTATACATATTAAAAAAAAAAGAAAAACAAAAATATACAAAAACACGTTTACCCCCTTTTTCTAAATATTAGTGTCAGCTATAGTGGATGCTTTCGTGTAGCATTCAGTGCAAAAGGGAAGCAGAAATAGAGTGATAGGTAGACGGATAGCAATATATAGATATATACATATATACTATAATATATATATATATATATATATATATATATATATATATATATATATATATATATACAAAGAGAGAGATGGGGAGAGGGAGAGGGAGACAGAAAGAGTGAGAGAGGAAGGGAGAGCGAGACACACACACACACACACACACACACACACACACACACCACACACACACAACACACACACACACAGACACAGAGAGAGAGAGGAGGGGGGGGGGAGACACAGGGAGACAGAGAGAGAGAGAGGAAAAAAAAGAGAAGAGAGAGAGAGAGAGCACCTGCTAAACAGTAACAAACTGAGAATTTCCTGACGTGGCGAGTAAAGCACTATTTTGCCTTTCTATGTGACTAACACCCTTCTGCAAAACAAGCATCTGATAGGAGGAAATTTGGAGTCGGAAATGTACCTGAATAATCATTATATAATCAGGTAATTCACAGAAACAAACATAAAAAAAAATCTTCTTTATAGAAAACCATAATTGTTATAATTCTTAATAATTCTGATATTATCATCATAATTCTTAAGAAAGAAAAAATAATGTTTTCCCCCACCATTATTCTCGCGAGGAACCGAGGCACCCAAAATATTTCCGCGAAAATTGGAGAGCAAACTAGCGAACTGCCAATTTGCGGCCGTCTGACCTACGCTTCTGCGGTCATTTCGCGGTTGTCAAAATATCGGTTAGGAATTGCGTGGCCGATTTGGCATTCCGCGAAAAAAGGTGGTGGAAAAATGAGCAGGAAATTCGCGTAAACGGTAGACAGGAATTTTTGGTTTTGTTTACTTGTGAAAAGTGAGGTAAACAAATATAAATGATAAAGGGGAAGGGGAGAAACCATGATTCTATTTTAGAGAATTATGTTGCTCTCGTTCAGGCAAATATATTACATTAATTTGTCGATTTATTTGACATATAGCGAAGTAGAAATTCATCTGAAATCACTACTAATGTATACGCGCGCGCGTGTGTGTATGTGCATGCGTGTGTGCTTGCGTTAGTGAGTGTGTACGTGTGTGTGTGTGTGTGTGTGTGTGTTGTGTGTGTGTGTGTGTGTGTGTGTGTGTGTGTGGTGTGTGTGTGTGTGTGTGTGTGTGCGCGCGCGCCGTCCGTACGTGCATGAATGTGGTTTGAAGTCTAATCAAAAAATACTGTGCGATCACACAGATCTCCATAAAAGCAAAGATAAAACAAATCACATCCAACCTCAGACAGATATGATGATCTTTCACTAATATATGCAACTTCCTTACGCCACTTTGAGTATTATAGGCGATGAGGCTGTAAAATATGACAATTTCCAAATATTAAAGCCTTTTTTGAGAGAGCTTCGTGTGTTTTCGTCGGCGGAAGACAACGAAATTTGAGAGTTGCTAAATTTAGGTCTAGTTCGTGTAAGGAAGAGGGATAAATGATCTTATTTGGGGGTTAAGTAGGGAGGAATGAAGAGGGAGAAAGATAATAGGAAAAAGGGAGATTATAGGAGAAAGAGAGAGACAGACAGACAGAAACAGGGAGATAGAGATAGATAGATAGAGAGAGACAGAGAGAACGAAAGAAAATTAATGAATATTTCGTGGAGATTTAAAGCCATGATTACTTTTGCATTTTAATTCGTTGATTAAACAGGCAGATGGATGAATAATCACCAAAAAAATAATAATTTCCATTCGATATTCAGTCAAGAATTTTCGATTTTAGTCATACGTGAAATACATTTTATAACAAATAAAACACTAAACGAAATTAATTTACTATCAAGTCAGTCATTTGTAGATATCTTTCGGGACGTCAGATCAAAAAAGAATTAATTATGTGTGGTGATTTTGCTTTTTTTTGTCATTCTTCTTGTTATTGTGTGTAAGAATTATAATTACTTCTGGTGATTATGCAATCAGTCGGATTATCATGAAAATATATAGGTGCGTTATCCGTGGCTCAAACTTATTTTTTTATATAATTTGCTTACAGATCAAGTTACAGGTTTCTTATTCAGTACAAAAGCACTTGCTTAGAAATTAACTTTCTTTGTTTTTTTTTCTCTCTTAAGATAAGTAAACTTATTAACTTTTTGTGGAGGGTTGGGGGGGTATTTTGTGACCATATTCATCCCTTTTGGCGTAAGTACATTAAATTTTATTCGTTATTTGATTTTCCAAGTTCCCGTTGTATAATACCTGCTACGTTAGTTCCATGATGTAGTCCCTTTTTATAAAAAAAAAAAAAAATGTAGTCTGAACGTTACGTAGACCTGTTTACAATGAACTGCTACCCTTTTTGTTCGAATAATTTCATGTCTTTCATGGATCGCAAATCACCTGCTAACTGTAAGTATCTAGATCGTATTACTGACACTTTACTAATTACATGATTTAGAGTGAATAAAGTGCACTGTGACCCGAAAAAAAAAAAAGCCCAAAAGACGATGCAAAACTTCACGAAGCAATGAAGGTATTTGACGCGTTTTGACGAGATCCACATTAGAAGGAAGTCAATTGTACAGACGAAATCCATCAACCACATTTCTTCATAAAGTTATTCATTCGACTGTGTCTAATAGTATCGTATTAGGAAACGTCGATCACACACCCCTTGCCTCACAAAGTTATTCTTTAAATTATGTTTAATAGCATCGTATGTCTAACATGCAAGGTCGAAGAGACAACGTGTGCAGATGACAATGTTTTCTTTCTTTCTTTCTCTCTCTCTCTCTCTCTCTCTCTCTCTCTCTCTCTCTCTCTCTCTCTCTCTCTCTCTCCTCTTCGCCTTCGATAAGAATCTAAAATAGATCTCACACACAAAAAAATCCCTTAGTCTATTTATAACAGTGATAGACACGATGAAAAATGGCCCGATGCTTATTTGATATGGAGGTAAAAAGTACCTGTCTGAAATGGTACGCATATGATTTTTAAAATACATACACAAACATACCTCTCATTCAAATAAACACACACATACGCACACGCAGACGAAACAAAATCAATTCATTAATAAGTAAATAAAAAAACGCGTATAATTTCACCGTCAACGTTGTCCATGTCTACACGAACGCCACAACCTTAAAACATATGCGAACGGAAAACTTTGACTCCGTCTTCGACCAGGAGTTTTCCACCCGCATCTCAGGAGTCATTTGACACCCGAGCGCCACACAGAAGGCGCCGGATTATTTTTCCTGCCACTCCCTCCACGTGTCACCCTTTGTTTACCTGTGATGTCATCGAGTCGTCAGGTGATGACGTCACCAGGAATAAAAGCGTCACGCCCTATTTTAGTTTACGTTTTTATCTATGGATCGCCTTGAGAGGTCGAGAAGACAATCAGCTGTCCTTCACGCTGTATATTATGGTATTCTCTTATTAGCGACATCCAATAATAGACAAAATCGATAAAGAGAGGAAGAAGAATTTAAAAAAAAAAGAAGAAGAACGCCTTCCGCACAGCTTCCTGCAGCGACGGGGCGCGCGGAACTTGATCACAGAGCTCCAGTTAGGCTTCGTCGCTCATTAGGCTCACCTGGGATGCCTCAGGGCGCAGCGTGATTGGCTTCGATAATCTGCAGTTGTTCTAAATTGGGGTCGAATCGCGTTTATTTCGAGAGGCGGACGATTAAAAAGGATTAGGGAACATTTCTTCTGAATTTTTTGAGTCGTACGTGTTGGGCGTATATGAGTGTGTCTCTGTGTGTATGTATGTGTGTCTGCGTTTGTCAATGAATATACAGTCGTACTGACACTGACAAGCAATATTACTATGAAATACGAGTGGAAAGCATCAGATTTCAGGAATTTTATATTAAATATGATAATGGGTATAGGTATTCAAACGAAATATTGACACATGATGGAAAATCGTTTCCATAACACTGTTTTGATTTGTTTTAGTATTTTACTTGCAAACAGCCTAGACCAACAGGCCGAAAATATGTTGTAAATATTTTACTGTGAATTTTACCCATATATCTCAAGAAACAAATTAATAAAAGTAATAAAAGAAAACAATCAAAATGTTCTAATACCCTAAATACTGAAGGTAAAGGTTCTATATCCAGAAAATGCCATAACAAGTTTCAGAACAAATAACTTAATATCTGAACATTTACTACGTTCTCATTCCCACATTTCAATATGAGTTCCATGCACTTCAGAGAGTATGAATATAAAAACAAATAAATAATAATACCACCAGGAATGATCAAATCATTATTCTTTTCCATAAGAGCAACGGATTATTATTTCCCCCCAAAAGTGACTTGAGAATAGTTCAAAGAAAATAAGAACAGGTAACACGAGAGAAGGAAGGAAGTTGGAACGGAACATACGTCGAACATCACACGAAGTCACTGAGAATAACCCATGAGTCTTATGAAAGGGAGAAGGATCGGTGGAATGTTTTGACAAGTTCTGGTACCATATGTTGGTACTCTTCATCGCCATCTCGCTCGCTCTCGTTACCTCTTTCTCTTTTCTCTCTCTCTCTCTCTCTCTCTCTCTATCTATCTATCTATCTACCAATCTCTCTCAGAGACACACAGGAAAAGAGAAGGGTAGGCAGTAGAGGAAGGGGAAGGAGGGAAGGAGGGAAGGAAGGAAGGAAGGAGGGAGGAGGGAGAGGAGGAGGGAGGAGGGAGGGAGGGAGGAGGGAGGGAGGGAGGGAGGGAGGGAGGGAGGGAGAGAGAGAAGAGAGAGAGAGAGAGAGAGAGAAGAGAGACGAGAGAGAGAGAGAAGAGAGAGAGAGAGAGAGAGAGAGAGAGAGAGAGAGAGGGAGAGCTATAAGAAAGAGAGACACAACGAAATATAAATAGAGAGAAAGGAGAGGGAAATAAAGAGAAGGAAAGAAATAAGAGACAGAGAATGGAGAGAAGGGAAAAGGGAGAGATTGAGAGAGAAGGGAAATGAGTGCAAGTACACGTGAGAGCGATTCGCGCAGATCCTCACGCAAGCACCCTTCCAAACGCGCACAGAGACAAGCCCAGAATCGCGAGAGGCCTTCCCCTAGCTCGCGGGTAGGCCTAGCGTCGATGCCCGAGAAGAGGAGGAGGGGGGGGGTCGACCTCCCTCCCGCGCGACACTTACTGTGGTCGAATCCTCGGTAGAGGTTGAGCACATCCTCCTCCGTCATGACCTCGGTGAGCACGCTGGAGGACGAGGAAGAGGACGGGGGGCGGAAGAACGGGTCCTCCTGGGTGGTGGGTTGAGGGCTAGGGGTGGGTTGCGGGGACGTGGGGTGGTGGGCGCTAGTGGCAGTGGCGGGGGTGGGCGCTGGGGGCAGGAGGGTGGCGCGTTCCCATTTGAGGGCTTCCTTGACCCTCTTCCAGCCGGAGACCTTGGTCTTCGGTCCGGGCTGTGACCCGCCGTCCAGCAGGTCCGTGCCGACGGACTTGCTGCGTGAGCGGGCCACCACGGACGCGGAGCGAGGCTTACCTTTGTGCTGCGGGCGGTGGCCGAGCAGGAGCAGGCTGTCCTCCGAGCCGTGGCGGGACAGCTCTCCTCCGCCGCCTTCCACATCCTCGTCCAGGTGGATGTCGGAATCCGACAGGTGGATAGGGCCGAGTCCGAGGCCGGAGCGACGGGCCTCCAGCGTCTCCTGCAGGTGGCGGTGCATCTCCTGCAGCGTCTGCAGCTCCTCCAGGTAGTGCACTCTCCTCTGCAGGCGCGTGTTCTGCTCGCGAAGCTCCCCCAGCTGCTCCATCATGCGGCAGAGGTTGTCCAGGTGATCCAGGCCCACCTTGGTGCCCACGACGCCGCCCACGGAGGCGGGGGCGCGCGTGGGGCTGCGGTGCTCGCTCCGGGGCGGCGGCGACATCTCCTGAGGAGGCTGGCCTCCCGCCTCCTTCTGGACCTGCTGCGGCCGCCCCGGACCCTCCTTCTGCACCTGCGGCAGCGACAGCATGAAGTCCAGGAATTCCCTCTCCGTCTGCAGCGCCGCCGAGATGCCGTCGCCCTCGTCGGGCACCTCGATCATGCTGAAGTCGAAGGTCTGGAGGCGCGAGTCCGGGTCGGGGCTGGGCGACACGCTGGGGCACGAGTCGGAGTCCTGGTAGCCGCGCCGCCGCGAGGGGCGCAGCAGCGGCGACCCCCGAGGGCTCGCCGAGATGAGCGAGTCCTGCGACATCTTCCTCCCGTCGTCGTCGTCGGTCGTGCTGTGGCCGCCGTCGCCGTCGCCCTCGGGAAGCAGCTCCCGGGAGCCTCGGTCCTCGGACTGCGGCTGGGAATCGGAATCGAGGTACTGGTGGGCGTGGCCGTGGGCGTACTCGTCGTGGGCCTCCATGGGTGTCCCGGGCGGTGCTCCATCCTGCGGCACTGTTTCGCTCATTACATCCACCACACGCTCACACCGCCAGTCCTGCTGGCACTGTGAGACGTCGGGCACGCTCTCGCCTGGCCCCCGCTACCCCCGCCGCGGCGCCCCCTGCCCGCTGTGCCCCTTCCTGCGCCGCCCCCCCCCCCCCCTCACGCCCCGCGGTACCCTCAGTCCCACCGCCGTCACTGTGCCACTAAATATACGCTCAGTCTGGCGGCCGCCCCAGCACCTGCCGGGAGTGACGTCATCAGGCGGTACGCTCGCACCAGTGAACGCTGATATAAACAATGAATGAGACACATGCGGACACGTGGCCAGTCAGGCCTCACCTGCTGCTGCGACCTGCTGGACACCCGAGCTGCCGCCAGGAGTCCTCCGCGCCGCCGCTCATCCGGAATCGCGTCCTGCGGGAGGAAACACACGTGAAAGGCTGGCCTTGCTTTCCTTCGCCTGAGGTGTGCGGCCGCCGGAGGGCATCGGGGAACTGTCATCGAAGGACTTCATGCTATTTATATAAGAGCAATTCCGGGAAACAGACTCCGAGGACTAGCGTGCCCGGCGAAGTCACCGCTGAAGATAGGCAAGGACTACTCTATCATAGAAAGCCTAAACAGTGCTACTCCTCACAATATTAGGTTTATATTCACTATCATAATGGGGATAATATATACAATAAATACAACAACTAAACACTGTATAAAGATTCCAAATCTCTGAAATAACAGATATGTGTCAAAGTAGAAAACTTTTAGAAACCACGTTTTTTTTTTGCCAAATTCCCCCAAAACAACAACAAATCACAAATATGTCATGGTAAAAATAATATACACATCGATCATACCGACACTCATCGCTTACACAGAGGGAGACATAACTCAAAGAAAGTTTGGAATTAAAAGCACAAAAAAGGAAAAAAAAATAAAGATAAGTGCTTCATCATCCCGCTTCTTTGACGCAAGATAACGCTAATAGGAAGGAATGTCATAACTCAAACACATCGCCTTAAAACGTGTACTAGGATTTTTTTTTCTTGTGTTTGGAGAGTTTCGCTTCGGGACCGAAACCCCTCCACGCGCGTCAAGGCTGGTGGGATAAATGATATAAATCCCTGTGGACACATGAGCAAACATACATACATATTCACACATGCACACGCACACACACACCACACAACACACACACACACACCACAACACACACACACACAACGCACGCACACACACACACACACACAACACACACACCACACACACACCACACACATATATTATATATTATATATATACAAGATATATATATATATATATATATATAATATATACAGATGCATATACAATAAATAAATAAATATATATATAATTACATATATATATATATTATATATATATATATATATATATATATATATATATATACATATACAGATGTATATACAATAAATAATAAATATATATAAATACATATATATATATATATATATATATATATATATATATTATATATATTATCCATATCCATATATATATGCAGATGTATATACAGATATATATATACATGCATACATATGTGTGTATATATATCTCTATCTATCTATCTAATCTATCTATATCTCTCTCTATATTATATATATATATATATATATACAGGAGAGAGAGAGAGAGAGAGAGAGAGAGAGAGAGAGAGAAGAGAGAGAGAGAGCACGCATACATACATATACACAAACTCACACAACACACATATATATGCATTATATATTATATACCACACACACACACACACACACACACACACACACACACACACACACAGCACACACACACATATATATATATATATATATAGTATATTATATATAGTTATATATATAAATAACACAGCACACACTCACTATACATAACATATATAGAGTAGTAAATATAGGAATGATAGTAGCAGATGTAGAGAAAACACACGCCATACGTATGTAAATATATATTATTATAGACTAATTATGATACATTACTAATAAATAATACTAATAGTATACAGAGAGAGAGAGAGCGAGGAGAGGAGAGGAAGAGGAAGAGAAGGAGAGACAAGAGAGCACAAGAGAGGAGCAGGGGCAGAGAGAGGGAGAGCACTAAGGGAGGGAGAGGGGAGCGGAGGGAGAGACCGGACGGGCCAGACACCAGAAACACACGCAGTAGAGTGAGATAGCGGAATGGCTTTGGAGAAAGAAGAGGGAACTAGTAAAAGGCATAGGTGAACAAGAGCAAGGTGTGGATAGGCAAAACGACGATGAACAGGACAAGACGCAGCAGGACAAACGAGAAAAGAAGAAGATATCGGGAAAGAGACTAAAATAAAACAACAAAGGAACAAACACGAAGGGGTTCTTTCACATTAGGACACACACATACACGTTAGTCATTGGATGATAAAAATCGGTCAGTAAAATCTAACTGCAGATTATTAATGATATTTTCTCGGGCAGATTTTGCCATTCGGCTGCACTTTCATAACCAGACCATGCAGAGTCAAATAAGAAGACACGCGAGCAAATATGATCACAGAGAACTAACTTTAAAACTTATAATCACGAAAAATCACACACACCCACACAGAAAGAGGCAGCATTTAAGGGGGACGACGATTACAGCATCGCACCTACCAAACTATGTTCTTGGCAGACATGACACTGAAAATTCTTATGGTTTTTGAAATATTATGGAATTCTGGACAAAGCGAGATGTCTTTTGGGTCTGTTTGTCCCTCAGAACTCTCTCATACCTGACATATTGGATATCAGTGTGTAGTATTTTGTAGCCTTCAGTGTTTCAGATTTGAGCGTCATTGTGTGTACTAGTTAGTAATATCAGCGGGTTATATTCAAGGGATAGTATGGTCAGATTTTAAAGCTGTCAGTGGCACATAATGTGTCATTGTCCGTATTAGAGTGTGCATTAGTGTGCTAGATACATATATATCGGTATATCACAATGTGCTGCCTTTTTAGCGTATTTCAGTTAGAGCATGTTTCATAGTAGCGTCAGTTGTATTGTCCACTCGATTTCTACCACTCAAGCTTGTATGCTTGGGTCTTTGCATCTCTGGCCGCTTTTATGTGAAGGACAGCTTTAACCTAACGCCATTGATTACTTACTCCGTCGATCCGTTTTATATCACAGATTACTAACTGTTTTAGGCTTCGTCTTTGTAACAACGCACGCCTCTACATACTGGCGACATTCTTTCCTTTCTCTCATATATCGAGGACTAGTTTATCATAATCTCCTCCTCTGTCTAACCCCTGGGCCATTCATCACCTCTACCCTTCGGGTCACTCTCCACCTCTTACTACCTCACTCGCTCTTCTCACTTCTCCACGGCTCTTCTTCACCTTTGCCTTCCACTCATCCACTCTCGCGCTTGCCGTTCTTCCCTCTCTCCCACTTCCGCCATCTCCTCCGCTTTAGCCTCTCCCATCTTCTGGTCCTGTTCGCACGCGTCCCCTCTATCCCATCCGTGCATCACTTGCTCTCTGCCACTTACTTCTCATTCGGCGCCTTTATGACCTTTCCACTTGCTCACGCTCTATGGTCCCTTGTGCTCTTCTCTCTAATATACCTCTTCTGTCCCTCTCCCGGCACTCTCGTACCTGTGAGCTCTCTACCCTTCGACTTCCCTATTCGTGCCTCGTCTCTTCCCACTGCCTGCTTCTGATTTCCATCTGCATAGGTTACCCTCTTCTCTCACCCTGTGGTGCTATCCCCTCTCTACTCTTCACCCTCTCGTATATCCCTTATGGCGTTCTTCACTCACCCTCAGCTCATCCCTAGCGTTCACGAGCTCACCTGAGTGTAGATCTTCACGTTGTGGCCAATCAGCAAGGAATGGGAGAGCAGATTTGATTCGAGCAGTCATATGCGCTGGGCGACGCGTCTATGATTAACAACGCGCGCGCCTTAGATTTGTGATTTCTGAAAGACCACACATTAGAGCGTCCTCTGTATGAATGGGCATGTCGAACAGCGCTTTCGCTCGGGCCGTTAAGTCTCCGACCTGCCGGTAGAATGAGAGTGCTTGGCGAGGCGCGCGAGATTGTTGAATGTTCTCGGGGGCGACACCGTTAATGAAAAGAACTTTAAACAGTGGGCGTAGAATGAGCTCGGGCGTGTGTGCTCGCAGCAGCTCGCTGTACGGTGTGGTCTTTGGGCGGGGAATCTCGGGTTGTCATTTCTGTGCTTGTTTAATCGTACTGGCTTCACATTTTTCTAATTCTGCTCTACAATCTCTCTCATCTTTTTTCTCTATCTCATCAATGCTCTGCTCTTCTCTCTCCTCTCTGCTCATCTCACTCTCTCTCTGCGTCGCTCGTCCTCTCTCTTTTGCTCTCTCTCGCTCGTCTGCTCTCTCTCTCTCTCTCTCTGCCGTCCTCCTCTCTGCTCTCTGCTCTCCTTCCTCCTCCTCTCTCTCTCCTCTCTCTCCTTCCCTGCGATTTCTCTCTCATCTCATTCTCCCTGATCTCTGCTCTCTCGGCCTCTCATACTCCTCTCTTCTCTCTTCTCATATCTTCTCTCTCTTCTCTCTGCTCTCTTCTTCTCCATCCACTCACACACATCACATCTCTTCTTCCTCACCATCGCCTCTCTACTCCTCTCTCCACAACACACAGCATCACTACACACACATAATCATAGGTAGGGGTATCATATTTATTTAAAATATTACAACTACATATTATAACATCATATGAATACATATATCTATCTTCCTATTACTATATTCTACATATAGGATACTTCTCATTACTATTACCAATACCTCACCACACATATATAATATATGGTTATAAGTTATATGGTAGTATATCAAAGGTATAGTATACCATATATCATACATATTTATATATTAGGGTCTCCACGATATGGTATGGGCATTATATATGGTATATCTATGTGTATGTATAATATATGTAACGTATTAGTGGCTTAGTATATTTAATTGATTTCGTTACACACGGAGACGGTTTGTCAGGATAACTGATGACATCTAGTACTATATGACTTATATAAGGTTTCTCACTATATATATACTACATATATACATATAATATCATACTCAATAACCAGATAGTAGGTATAGTATTAATATACGCTAATGATTATATATAAGTCATTCAAATATAATATATCCAATTCATAGGTATTAGTCACATACGATATATAAGGTCTAGTGTTCCCATTCTTCAGGTATATACCTGTATGATATATATAATTATATATAGTAGTGATATTATATATCATGTATAATAATAGGCTACGCTTACTAATGATAAGGCTTCTGCTATCCGTGATTGCGGTGAATGTACTTCTATATGGGTATCATTATCTATATAATGAATATATATATAGTCGTCCTCTATAGTACTATTAATAGGTACGTGATGTTGTCGGTAACTACATATGAATTATATACTTATACGGTTCACTCAATTGGGTGTGTATCATGTATATAGTACATGAATGTATATAGATATATAGATATAAC
>NW_020869040.1:948962-951462 GCF_003789085.1 Penaeus vannamei | reverse complement strand
CTCTCTCTCTCTCTCTCTCTCTCTCTCTCTCTCTCTCATCTCTTCTTTGTTTCTCTTTCTCTTCTCTTTCTTGTCTCTCTTTCTCTCTCTCTCTCTTCTCTCTCTCTCTCTCTCTCTCTCTCTCTCTCTCTCTTCTCTCTCTCTCTCTCTCTCTCTCTCTCTCTCTCTCTCTCTTTCCCTCATTCTCTCTAATGGATGTGACAATTTCACAAACATGTACACAACAAGATTCGTAAATGTATGCAATGGCGTGATTCAAAGATTGTAAGGAATTTTTCTAAAATTATTGGGGAGTGTGAGGTGATTTATGTAGGCCTATAATTTTCGTGTTTCATCTGGCGTATCCTTAATGCACGTTGCATACGCGTAGAATTCATATAAAGATACGTTATTCTTTGCGTGTCAGTATTATTTATATCTTTATCTTTATTTTCAATTTCTTCCCTACTTTCTTATGCTCTACTTTTTATCATTTTTTTCATTATTTTTTCGAGGAAGTTTTATTACCCTAATCTTGCAAGTCACATTACTACCATATATCTTCTTGTCCGTCTCATTTTTTCCTCTTTTTTCGGCCAAAGAGACAGACGTTAGAGTGTGTGATATGCGTTATCTAAATTCCGATCTTATGGCAAAGGATGAGAATATATATGTATTGTGACGTATTTTTTCCTTTTTTTTTCTATTTATACACTGCTAATATCAAAGACATTCCTAAAATTTGCCGACATACAATAGCAAATACAGCTTAGAACCCCACCACAATAAATAAATAATAATAATGATAAATACACAGAGAAAATGATAATTCGCTTCCAAATAATATCGTGACTTGAATTCACCAACGAATAATAACAAATAACAAATCTAACTTCAATTCACCTACAAATGATGATACACACACAGCATATGACCGTATGCCTAAAGACATTGTGCAATGCAAATCAGTTCTTAAAACATTTTTTTTTCTGCTATAATCTTCACGATTTGTAGAGTCTTGACGTAACTTTAGGACTGTCAGTTTCAAAAATACAATGGTATCCTCTTGTGTTATTTTGGCATATCAGTTGATTTTAGAGGTATTATTCCTTAGTAGAGGACTGTGTGCTTCAAAGAGTGAATTCTACAATCTCTTTAAGCATACGACCGTTAGATTCACCAACAATAATAACAAATAACATTAAATTCGCCCACATGAAACAAATACAAATAATAACAAATAAAATCCTAGATTTACCCACAAATAATAACAAACAATAGCTTAGATTCATCAATAAATGACAACAAATAACAACCTAGACTCACTCACAAATCAAAACAAAAACATAACATAACAAGCACCTACAGATTACCTCCGATCACTCAAGGCGAAACAAGACAATCGCAAGGAATTTAGTCTTACCTCAGGATACGTCGAGCTTCCCGCCAACGAGACTGAAGGGAATGCAGGCGATCAGTCTGACTTCGATGTATCACTGAAAATCCTCTTGTTAAGCACTGTGTTTGGGTTAAAGTTTTTTGGGATGCACTGTTGCCCCGTCTTCCACGAAATTCAAAATGTTATTCTTTCCGTTTGGATCGCACTCTGTTTTATTTCATTTCCTGTGTGATCTAAATCATTCCTAAAAGTCGTTTTGGTGTAGGCTTTATTATATATATTTTTTCCAAGTCGTTTCTGTAATGAAAGGTCATTTAAGTCAGTCTAATGTCAACTTCTAAGTCACTAATACTGTAAAGTCGGTCAGTAAGTCAGTCGAAAGTGGAGTCCTAAGTCATCCCAAGTCAACCTTCTGAAGTTACCGTCTCCCCACCCGGCTATTATTTTCTCCCAAGCACTGACGTATAAAAGGGTTATTATACTACCAACGAAATGGCGGAAATAATAACTCCTCGTCACTCCTCGCAAGACATCCTATTTATCCCATCGTCTCACTCTTCCACTTCAGTCGTGCGATCACACCGGCGCCTTAAAACGCCTGAAGAAGCGAGCTTACATGTCGCTAGCATAACTATGTCAAGTGCAATTAGGAGGAAATGTATCTCTGCTTCTGTCATTTGCCAAAGACATTTCTTTCCATCACGCTTAGCTTCCTTTTCAGAATATTTGACCGACGCTCTCCACTCTCGGTCGAGGTCCTGGCGGTTCGCTCAGCTGTCTCTTTCGATCGGAACCTCTCTCGCTCTTTTTATAGCTTCATATTTATTCGCATTGCTCCCTCCCGTTTCTGTCTCGTTTTCCTGCTGATGATAGATTTCTTAAATCTCTTCCTAAGCTCTCCCGGTGCACTTTTATCTTATGTTTATGCGTATATGATCTATCAATATTGTTACAATCAACAATATTAATATATTCAATATTAAAAAAAAACACTTTCTAAATAAACTTTTTCACATAAACAGAATTCTTTCAAGGAGCTCTGAGAGATGATCTGGTTCTCACGGGCGGAATAGGCGAGTGAGAGAGGCGCCTAAGCGAAGACCAGCTGGTGCTCGCGGAAGG
>NW_020869040.1:936462-941462 GCF_003789085.1 Penaeus vannamei | reverse complement strand
ATGCACACACAAACACACACATTTACTTATTCATATATATATATATATATATATATATATATATATATATATATATATATATATATATATATATATATATATATATATATATATATATATATACATATACATATACATACATATATATAATACGTATATATATATATATATATATATATATATATATATATATATATATAATATATATTATAATACATATATACATATATATATATATAATATATATATATATATATATATATATATACATATATATATAATATATATATATATATATATATATATATATATATATATGGAGGGAGAGAGGGAGGGGAGAGGAGGAGAGGGAGAAGAGGGAAGGAGAGAGAGGGGAGAGGGAGAGGGAGAGGGAGAGAGGAGAGGAGAGGGAGAGGGAGAGGGAGAGGGAGAGGGAGAGAGGGAGAGGAGAGAGAGGAGAAAAAGAAAGAGAAAGAGAAAGAGAAAGAGAAAGAAAGAAAGAGAAGAGAAAGAAAAGAAAGAGAGAGGAGAGAGAGAGAGAGAGAGAGAGAGAGAGAGAGAGAGAGAGAGAGAGAGAGAGAGAGAGAGAGAGAGAGAGAGAGAGAGAGAGAGAGAGAGAGAGAGAGCATACTCAAGTATATAATTATCAATTAATCGAGTTCGAGGCCCTTTGGTCCCACTCACCGAGGAAGTGCACGACAGTATCATCGTCGAGCGCGTAGTCAAGGGAGAGCTTGTAGAGGCACTTGAGGGTTTCGGTCAGCTCCTCGAGGTTGACATAGCCGTCGAGGCCGACGTGTCCCGGGCTGGGCCGGGCCTCGGGTTCGTCCAAGAGCTCGGGAGTGGGCGTGGGCGTGGGCGGCAGAGGCGAGGCGCTGGAGGGCCTCGACGGGCCGGAAGCTATCTGGGTTCTGGGCGTGTGAGTGGGCGGCACGGACGGGGGTGGTGGGTGCCCGTGCCAGTGCCGAGTGACCGAGGCGATGGTGTGGGCGGCCGCCACTTGCCACACCGCCCGGCGCCACCTCGCTCCTGAGTCTGTGGGAGAGAGAAGCCGTCCCTCACATATCAAAAGTCCCGTTTATATAAAACTCATTAATTAGAGGAAAAAAGGATAGGAGTTGGATATCGAAACCAATAAATCGCACTTGATGAATAAAAACCCACACAAAAAACAATAAACGAAACAATACATTAACAACAGAATACCTATCAAATCTTAAATCACAACCACGACTACCCCAACCACAACATAAACATAACACACAACCACAAAGACATACAATGGTGTCGATAATTGTGCATGTTGATGAGGGTGGCAGCTGCAGCGAGGGTGGCAGGGATCGTGGGCGCCGGCTGTGAGTACAGTGGGCGGGCGAGCAAGGTCAGGTCAGGGGGCGCTGCCTTGGTAACACTCACGGTCACCACCAGCCGGAAATCCTCGTGAACCTGGTATGAGGTCACCAAAAAGGTCATCGTATGTGAATTTTAAACGTGTACATCTACTTTCGTTGGAAATGTACACACAACTGGGAAAATTCACGTTTATTTGCGGAATTCTAATAGTATTTCCTTCATTAGCCGTTTCATCAGACGACTTAACAAAATTCACTGATCTATAAAGAATATTTGCAAAAGGGGAATATAATTAATCAATCTTTTGATTTCCATAAGTCATAAAAAATACTCTAATAAGAATATAAAAAATACTTGAATTACGATAGGAAAAATACTTGATTAAGAATAGAAAAAAATACTTGATTAAAAAACATCGTCATTCTTAGAAAAAGTACACTGTAACACCTTTACCATCTCTATCGTGTCACAGACTGTACACTGACCTTCACATCCGGAGAGCCTAGTGACGTCATAGCACCGAGGAGAGTTGAGAGCACGGAAGGCGACTCAGCCCCCTGAGGACGGGACACCATTATTATTATCATCATCAAAATCATCATTGTTGTCGCTATTATCACTATTATATTCACAATAATCGTTTTATTACCATTGGGATCTTATTAGTAGTAGTTTCATTATCATCACTAACATCATCATTATTATTGCTATCATTATCACTATAATCGTTATCTTTATCAATATCATCACCATCATCATTACTATTACTATCTTATCATCATTATCATCATCATTATCATTACTATTATGGTTCTTATTATCATTATCATGATTATCAATATCAATAGTCAAAATAATAATAATAATAACAACAACAGCAACAACAACAACAATAATCATTATCACCATCATTATTATCATTATCGTCATCCTAATCATCCTATCTCAACTCTACTACCACCATCGTAATCACATCATCCATCCACTGAGAAAACGAATGACAACAAAAAAACGAAAATGCTAATGAAACGAGGGTTGCGTCCCCCTAGAGTTTTCCGCACCTGAACGATGATCCAGCCGCCTTGTTGCACAGAATTCACCAGGAGCGAGGCAAGGTGAGGGACTCCGACGGAATCTAGCTCTCCTGCCTGGAAATATAGGAAAAATAAATCATCCTTCAATGAAAGAAATTGGAATCTGTTTAGAAATTGGAATCTGTTTAGTCTAGGATTTAATTACTTGTTCAAATATACTCTAACCGATTATCTGTGTATTTTTTTAGCCTTAGGGGGTACTGAGACATAAATCAAGATTGCGTAAAAGAAATCTTAAGAAAAGAGAAAAAAATGGAACATGAAATCTGCTAAAAGTTCCTTAACAAAATGCTGCGTAGTATGTGGTTTTAGCTAACATAAAAAAAAATATATATATATATAAGAATAAGGATGAAAATAAAAATGAGAATTTGAATGAGATTAAAAGAGAAAAAGGGTGAGAATTTAACTGGGAATGAGAATAAAAACGAGAATAAGAGAATAAGAATAAAAATAAAAACAAAATAGATTATGGGAAAATATCTATCAAAATTATAAATAAAAGAAATCAAAATTATTAACCAAGAGTTCCTAAAATTATTAACGCACCTTCTCCGCCGGTGTAGCCATAATAACCCTTGTGATTCCGGCCACAGAGCGGGCGTGGGCGGCTCCTATCACCTCGCCGGCCACGTCACGCCCATAGTCCGCCCAAACCAGGACAGGTAACTTGCGCTCCTCTGGGCCCAACCTGAGTTTTGGGAATTTGCAAAGAAACTCCCAGGTTATTATGTTTTCTCTGGATTATTTGTCTCTTATTATCCTGGATGCAATTATAAATGAATCTGATAAAGACAGTTTTACAAATAGGATTTTTTTTATGTTTATCTACAAGCTAATAATGCATTATGATACAGGATATACTTGAACACTTCTAAAGAATGGTATGTACAGTAAGAGTATTAAACAAAACATATATATAGCGCTTTCTACATACCTAAATACTTCGGTTAATTGGTAGTTAATCGAAGATGGAAATATAAGGTAAAACTCGTGTAAATCTACATTTAATACCTTGACAGTATTCTGACAACCCAAGTTCAACACATTAAATAAATGTTCCTTCAGATACCTTTCATGAACAGACAAGAATTACTCACAAAAATGAAAACTGATGAAATAAACTGTTATTTAATTCATTAACGATATATAACTGACATAACAGATAGAAATAGACAGTAAATGACCTATAGAGAGTCACACTTAGCGAGGTCAGGTCGCAGTAGGTGAGGGTCCCCGAGCATGATATTGACTACTTCGCGAGCTCCTGCCACGAGCTGCAAAGAACACATTTACTGTAGAATTGTTTATTTAAGAGATGTTGTGATATCTATTTCTTCAAAAAAAAAAAAATGTCGGTTGCAAATGATATTTTGTGTTAAGTGTTTACAGATTTCGATGTTCTGTTGATCTGTAAGAAAGCGATGGAGTTGGTGGACTAACATGTTTTCGTATTCCGGAAATCGTTCACAGTCTCCGGTATCTATAATACAGCCAGAATAAACCGTGAACACTCTTGTTTCGGTAATTAGAACATATATGCCCTAACCGCAAAGAAATAGTATTAAGTCTTAACACGAGGAACATCCCTTTAACCAATTCTTTCTACCACGTCATAATACAACACACAAGCCAGTCCAATACACCAGGAACTCAATGGATACGACACATGCAAAAAAATGTTCATCTTTTTTCTATAACTTGCGAGAAATGTTATTGAACACAATGCCAAGGAGATTCACAAGAACTCACCTGACGTGGCTTGGCTATCCTTAAGAGCATCAGGGCATTGAAGTCTGATATTCTACCACGGGGCATCTCGGCAGGACCTCGACTCCCCGTCAATCCCACCTCCTGCAGAAATAGTGTCAGCTGATTCGTGGAACAACATAGGAAGAGAAAAGAAGAAAAAGAAACAGGAAAATGTGGAAGATAAAAAAGCGAGCTGATAACCTTTCATCAGTGCGGTATCTGTGTCATAATTTTCAGGACAGATCTTAACATCTAAATTACTGTCGCCTTTGAGATGAAAAGATGTAAGTTGAATTTATTGACAGTGTGAGTAACCCTGCTGCATTTGGCACGAAAAGAGAAATATTTGACAAATATGAATAGGCATTATTTACGAGTTACGAACCAGATGGATATGAAAATGCATTGATTGTTACATTATTTTTTCCTGTGAAAAAATATTACTCACAACTCTGAAGATCTATCATCAAGCATTCATGATAATTAAAAAGGTGCACCGGCGTCTTCTGCTTCAGATTCACGACTCTTTGAATCTCTGAGATGCCAGAGCACCAAGAGAGGCGAACGGACTTTCGCATTTGACTGTCCATACAAACAATTCTTTAAGGGTATACAAACTTCAAGAACAATATAAAAATATCCCAAAAGGAACCACAATTACAATTTAACCTCTAAATAAATCTGCTCAGAAAAAAACATATAGAACAACAACGAAAAGAGAAACACATAAAAAAACAACAATATACAATGTCGATGCAGGGTGTGACCCCCAAACCGCTACACAATACTACCGTGACCAGG
>NW_020869040.1:908962-931462 GCF_003789085.1 Penaeus vannamei | reverse complement strand
TGTGTAATTGATATTTCTATGTAACTATTTCTGTAATTATATGTCTATCTATTTATCAACCTACCTACCTACCTATATCTCTATATCTGTTTGATTATCTATTTACCTATTTATCTATCAATCTATCTAATTATCTATCTATCTATCAGTATATCTTTCTATTCACCTGTCAAATTTATCTATATGTCTGTCTGTCTGCTTATATATGTATTTAACTACCTACATATACGCGTATACATAATATGCATATACATATTACTCGATAACGCAAAATAATAACCTACAGTATACCCAAAACCAACAGAAACAAAACAAAACCTCATTTTTATCATAGATACGAAATAATCGTGCCAAACACAAGCCCACTCTCTCCGCAGGAGGTCCTTGAGGAGACGCTCTTCGGACGAGGGGCGGGAGGGCGAAGGACACGCGGGTGACGTGGACGCACAGCTCGGGAGGGGGAGTGGGGGTGGCACTGCCCGTCACCAGGATCATCACCACCTCCTGCAGAGTGCCGTCGCTCGTCTGGGGGGCGTCGTCGAGGAGGTGGGCGTCGGCGTCGGAGGTGGGCGTCGCGAGGTGGCGTCGAGGAGGTGGGCGTCGAGGAGGTGGGCGTCGCGGAGGTGGGCGTCGCGGAGGTGGGCGTCGCGGAGGAGGGCCAGGTCGTGGTGGTTGAAGGGCAAGGAGTAATAATGGTAGTTTTGATGGTAATGGTAGTGATGGTAGTGGTGGTGGTGATGGTGAAGGGAGTATTGGTTATAATGATGATGATGATGATGATGGTGATAGTGATAGTGATAATGATGATGATTGTCATCATTATAATCATTATCATACCATCATCATAACAATAACGATCAGAAGAAGAGTAGAAAAAGAATATACCAATAATAATAACGATAAAGATAATATCAATAACAACAATATTACCAACAACCCTAAAAAACACATAGACAACTAAACAACGTGAATAATCATTATCCATCAATCACCTTAATATAATACTAATAACAATTATAATAACAATAATATGATAATAATAAACAATAATAAAATGATAATGATATATAATAATAATAACAATAATAATAATAATAACAATAATAATAATGATAATGTTAATGATATTAATAATAATAAAAATAAGTCCCCTTCCCACTAACACCTGAACACGAACCAGCTGACTCCCCCACCAACCTGAAGATGACTCGGAACCTCAAGGAGTTTCCTGAGGTTGTACGTGAGGTGCGTGGGCGTGTGGAGGACGAGGATCGGGCGGCGGGCGTGGGCGGCGGTGAGGACTTTACTGAGAAGGTCCTCGTCGCCGGCGTGGAGGACCTGGAGGCCTCCTTGTTCTTCGTGGAGGGGGTCAGCCATCGGACGCACTGGGAGGAGGGCGAGGGAGAAAGAGAGGAGTTGGGTGGATAAAAAGAGGGTTAGAGAGGATGGTAGGCAGGTGGATGGATGGAGAGATTAGGATAGATAGAGAGAGAGAGAGGGAGGAGAGGGAGGAGAGGGAGGGAGGGAGGGAGGGAGGAGAGAGAGAGAGGAGAGAGAGAGAGAGAGAGAGAGAGAGAGAGAGAGAGAGAGAGGAGAGGGAAAGGGAGAGGGAGGAGGGCAGAGTGAGAGAGAGAGAGAGGAGTTGGGTGGATAAAAAGAAGGGTTAGAGAGGATGGTAGGCAGGTGGATGGTCGGAGAGAGGGAGAGGAAGATGGAGGGAGATAGATAGGTAGATAGAGGGAGAGGGAGAGATAGATAAATAGATAGATAGATAGACAGAGAGAGAGACAGAGAGAGACAAACAGAGAGAGGGAGGAGAGACAGACAGACAGACAAAAAGAAAAAGAGCGACGAGCAGACAGACAAACAGACAACCCCAACGAGAAAAATAATTTTTTAAAAGTACTCCTTCCTCCTTCCTCAACATGCAAAAATACACACTGTACCACACCCATCCAACCCCCCCCCCCAAGAAAAAAAAACCTACATCTTGTTCATATCACCCCTATTTTAGGCTTTAATACCACACACTACCTTACATACCCTCCCACACAAAAAATCCCACATCTTTATCCATATTGACTCTTAACCCAATATAACCCCCCAACCTCACAAAAAAATGTCCATATTGACTCTAACCCAAAATAACCCCCATAAAAAAAGAAAAAAAAATACATACTATCCATATCCATTCTAACTTAGCCCTTACTACCACATCACACCCAACTTAACACCTCCTCCCCCCCCAAAAAAATAATAATAAATGAAAAAAAAACTCAAATCCTCTTTATAAAGAACTCGAACCCACCATATAATCAGGATCGAGGACGAGGGGTCTCCTTATAGCCGAGAGGACCAAGGCGGCCTGTAAGAAGCAGGCTGGGTCGCGGTACAGGTCGGCTGCCTCCCACGTGTCCCTCTGTTCGGCTGTGCTCAGTGTCTCCATCAGGCTGTCGGGAGAAAATGAAGGCGAAGAAAACGAAAATAAACGAAGGGGAATAAATGGTGAAAAGGGGAGTAATAATGATGAGGATGAGGATAAATGGTGATGAAAAAAGGGTGAAATAATGAGGATGAGGATGAGGATAGATGGTGATGAAAAAAATGTGAAATGATGATGTGATGATAATAATAATAATGAAAATCATCACCATCATAAGCAGAGAAGTGATAATACTAATAGCAGCAACATTAAGAAGAGGAAGAGGAAAAAAAAAAGAGGAATAAGACGTCACAGATGTGCGCGCGCGCGCGCGCGTGTTAAAAAAACAGCCATTTCAAACCACCCAAACCACCGAACGACATCAAACAGCCCCATTACTCACTCGTACTTGGCCGGCGTAACGACCCCGCTGGTGACGAGGATGTTGACAACGTTCTGCAGGAGCTGGTCTCGGTGGGCGGAGGTCAGCGCCCCCAGGTAAGCCACGGCCACGCCCCGAGAGTGCACTCGCCGTAGACGCCCTCGGCTTCGGCCATCAGGGTCTGGGAGGGAGAGGGAGGGAGGGTAAGAAGTGGTGGAGGGAGGAGGGAGGAGGGTAGAGGTGGTGGAGGGAGGGAGAGGAGGGTAAGAGGTGAGGGAGGGTAAGGGAGGGAGGATAAGGGATGGTGGAGAAGGAAACGGAGGGGGGGGCAGGGGTGGGTTTGATGGGGTGGTGGAAGGAGGAAGGATGGTATGCGAGTGATTGTAAAGGGAAGGAGGAGAGAAAAAAGAACACAGTGAGAGAGAAGAGAGAGAGAGAGAGAGAGAGAGAGAGAGAGAGAGAGAGAGAGAGAGAGAGAGAGAAGAGAGAGAAGAGAGAGAGAAGAGAGAGGAGAGAGAGAGAGAGAGAAGAGAGAGAGAAGAGAGAGAGAGAGAGAGAGAGAGAGAGAGAGAGTGGAACAGGTAATCATTAAACCTCAAAGGTAATCAGACATTAGACCCAACAAAAGACAAAAAAGACTTCCCCAGACCATAAAAATACCCCATGAAACACCAAAAACGACTTCATCAAACCTTGAAGATTTCCTCCTCGAGAGACCAAAAATGACTTCCTCAGACCTTGAAGAATTCCCCCACGGGAGACCAAAAACTATTTCCCCAGACCTTAAAAACACCCATGAAAGCCCATAAACGACTTCCCCAGACCTTGATAAAATCCCAACCAGAGACCAAAAACGACTTCACAGACCTTTCAGAATTTCACAACGAATCAACTAAGAATTCCTCCACGAGAGACCAAAAAAACTTCCCAGACCTTAAAAATGCTCCATGAAAGATCATAAACGACTTCCCCAGACCTTTAACCCCCCCCCAAAAAAATGATAATAAATAAATAAATAAATAAATAAATAAATAAATAAAACGAAACCTTGACTAACCTTGATCTTAGCCGACCACCGCGAATCTTCGTCAGCCAGGACGGTAGTCAGCCTCGTACACCGCTGGAGCCTCGCCGTGGCCCTCTTGATCCCCCCGTCCAGCTGCTGACGGCGACACACACACGCCTCGTACCGTGCCTGCAACTCCGCCAGCTCCCTCTCGCTCTGCCCTAGTTGCTGTTGCAGTTGCCGTTGGTCTAATTGCAGCCCGTTCAGCTCACGTTCCAGTTCTACCAGTCTGGAAATTTGTACTTTTTTTGTTCTGTTCTTTAAGTAGTCTGCGTGGTTGCAGCTCAACCAGTCTGGAAATTTCCATCTGTTTTAATGGGTATCTGCGTGGGGTTATTACTTTTCCAAGAATCGGATATAACTGCATTTTGGGGAATTCGTTTTTTCTCTTCTGTTTTATAGAGTCTGGTTTTAGTTGTCCGCGTGGGATCATTACGTTTCCAAGAATCGGGTATATCTGCACTTTGGGAAATTCGTTATTTCTCTATTGTTTTATGGAATCTGATATTATTATTTTACATCAAGTCCTGGCATAATTCGCTTGTTTCAGAGAACTTTGTACCTGTCCAAATACACCGTGTAGCCCGACGTATATGCATGGCAACTATATTCAAAATCAAGACAAAACGTCACCGCTACATTATACCCCTGAATTCTTTGACTCTAAAAAATCCGCATTAATGATGAGTACTTAAAAAACAAAACAAATAAGAGTAAGAATAAGATAAAATAGAATTAATAAAATGATATCAAATTTAATCAAAAGTGAATAAGAATAAAACAAACAACAAAAAATAACACATACTAAAAATAAACCAAAACAACAAAACTAAAATAACCAAACCAAATCAAAAACAAAAATAATATTAATCAAAATAAAAAATAATAATAATAAAACAAGACAAACAAAAAAAAAAATCAGAATAAAAATAAATGAACCTACTTCAACTTCTTGGGTTCGACGTTGCGCAGAACCTGGGAGTAGTGGTCGAGCGCCTTGAGCCACGCACACAGGGGTCGACATGGCTTGGACACCTTGGCGACCTGGGAAGGCGAATGGAGGTGTGGTTGGTCGCTTGAGGGTTTGTGTGAGAGGTGATTATGTATTCGTAAAGATTATTTTGTTTATTTTGACGTGGTTGTTCGTTCTAACTGTTTGTCTGTTTTCCTTCTTTTTGTTCCCTCTATTTTTCTTTTTCTTTTTCTTTTTCTCTCTCTCTCTCTCTGTCTGTCTGTCTCTGTCTGTGTCTCTGTCTGTCTGTCTCCTGTCTGTGTCTGTTGCTCTCTCTCTCCCTCCTCCTCTTTCACTTCTTCTCCCTCTCCCTGCCCCTCCCCTTCCTATCCTACTCCCTCCCCTCCCACCACACACTACCACCCTCCTTCTACCCTCCTTTCCTCCCAAACCTCCACCAAACCGCACCTCATCAGGAATAAACTTGGGATTCTCCGTGTACTTCTTGAGCTTCCTGAGGGTGGCGTCCGAGATCGTGTCCTTCTCCACCTCCATCAGTTTCTTGGTCATGTTGGGGTCGCCGAGGAGCGTCTTCATGGATGCCCAGTCCGGTCTGCAAGAGGTGAGGGGAGAGGTAAGGGGCGGGGGTCGTTCTTGTAGGGGAGGGGCAAGGATGAGGGGGTTGGGACGTGTGGGATCTGTTTGGTTTTGTGTTTGTGTGTGTGTGTTTGTGATACGTTGTGTTTTGAGAGAGAGAGAGAGAGAGGAGAGAGAGAGAGAGAGAGAGAGAGAGAGAGAGAGAGAGAGAGAGAGAGAGAGAGAGAGAGAGTCAAAGTTATTTCAAGTAAGAGTATCTAAAATATATATATATACGCTTTAATGAATGAGTCAAAGTCAAAGGTTATTTTATGAACAAACAAACGTTCCCTTAGAAATTACACATTGCCTAAAAGACTGCTCCGTTGCAATATTTCCAATCAAGTTTTAACAGACACACCCAAAGATCAATCAACGTCTAAGTTTTAAGATGACTCACAGAAATGCCTAAAGAACATTCAACACGTTATTTTTTACGAATTACACATTAGTTTCAAGAATAATTCCTATATAATTCTAGATCTATGCTCCTCTTACTTGACGTTAAGCAGGATACAGATGGGTTCCATGACAGCCAGCACGAGGTCGGGTGGCTTATTGAGCACTCGCACCTCGACCAAGTCCTTCTTGTCCAGGGCCTTGACTGCTTTCTCCGTGGCTTCTAACGCTGGCATTGCCTCCCCGACCTCCTGCGTGATCTCGTCGTTCATGGCCGCCACGCTGTCGTTCTTCTCCTGCAGGAGGCGTGTGAAGAGGAGGGGGGTGAGAGTCGAATTCGTTCGTGTGAGTGTGATAAGAAGATGAGAGGTGGGTTGGAAAGAGAGGGGAACATTCGAAACAAAATTATCCTAAAAAACTCTGTCTGTCTGAATTACTTTCCTCGCAATTCTAGATTTACAATTTCCGTTAATGTTCCAAGACACTAAATATGAAAATTATAAACCAAAAACTATAGAAAAATAAATCTAATAACCTTGACTGATGCTTATTTATCTCTCGGATAACTAATTCAAAGAGAAAGAGAGAGAGCGAGAGAGAGGGGGGGGTGGAGATGAAGACAACAGAAGATAAAAAAAATAACGAAATAGAGAGAGAAGGGGAACGAAATAGAGAGATGAAGATTGAGAGAGGGGGGGTGCTGGAGAGGAAGACAACGGAAGAGAGAAAACGAACGAAATAGAAAGAGAGAGAGAGAACGAAATAGAGAGAAAGAACGAAAGAGCGACAGAGATAGCCAAAGAAACAGAAACACAGAAAAAAAAGAGAAAAACAATCCCCCCAAAAAAGCAAGAGCCGAGAGGCACACACCTTCACCCTCTCCTCCTGAGCCACCATCTGGTCCCTCAGCTGAGCCACTTGATTCCGGTGCTGAGCCAGAGCCTGCGTAAGCCGGTTCCCCTCGTCCTGGGTCGCCTTCAGTTCGGGTTCAAGTTCGTTCAGTTCGCCCTTCAGTTCTTCGACATTCACGCCCGTTTCTTGAAGTTTCTGTGAAGGGAAAAAGTCGGGAAGAGTATATAGTGTTAAATATATGTGAGTAAAAATAATCCATAAACAAACAAATAAACCTAAGTCTTACATCCATGCCGCCCTTGAAGAGAGCCAGCGACTCCCGGAGCTCCGTTCGCCGCCTCGCCAGCAGCGTCACCGTCACGCGACACGCCTCCACGTAGTCGGACACCGTCACCGTAACTCCCTTTTCCCTGGCCAGCATCTAAGGGCAGGGGAGAGGTTTTAAGGGGGTGATTATGGGATAGAGGTTTAAGGGGGGTGGGGGAGAGTTTTAAGGGGTGTAGGGGTTAAGAGTGGAGAGGAAGAGGTTTTATGCGGGGGGGTTTAAGGGGGGAGGGGGTTAAGGGGAGGGTTTTAAGGGGGTTAAGGGGAGAGCTTTTAAGGGTGTGGGGTTAAGGGCGGAGGGGGGAGAGGTTTTAAAGGTGTGTGGGTTAAGGGGGAAGGGGAAAGGTTTTAAGGGTATGGGGTTAAGGGGGAGGGGGAGAGGTTTCAAGGGGGAGGGGGAGAGTTTTAAGGTGAGGGAGTTAAGATGTGGGGGGGGAAGGAGAAGGGGAGAGGGTTTTGAGGGGTGTGTAAGGGGTTAAGGGGGTTCCGGATGGGTAGGGGAGGGGATAGAGGGGGAGGGGGTGGGGAGGTTAACGGTGAGGCGTTAAGGGGATCCCGAAGGATAAAGGGAGGGGATAGAAGGGTAAGGGGAGTTATTGGGAGGGAAGGGGAGACTTTGAATGGGCGAAGAAGAGAAAGGATTGTGATGGGGAAATTATCATTACCATTACTATTACCACTACCAAAACCATCCTACTACCACCCACCAAATGGATACTCGGCAGAGCGGCTTGCATCTGGTGAAGGATATGCGGAGGGATGTCGTAAGGAAGCAGGATCCTTCGGGCTACCTGACGAAGGGTGTCGGAGTCCCATCTGTCGAGCCTCACCCAGGACCAGCGGCTTCGGAGGGGAGGGTATCGCTCGCACCAGCTGTCTGTGGTCTGTGGGGTGAGAGGTTGGTGTGTGGGTGGTGGTGTGTGGTGTGTGAAAATTAGGGTTTAGGTTGGGGTACGGGTTAAGAATGGTACCGGATAGAAGTACAATTAAAAAAAAATCTAGCGTTTTATTTCATACAATGATAACTCTAACAACGACAGTAATAAGAATAGTATCAAGGTCCAATATAATAATGATGCCATCATCAATAACACAAACAATTCATTACGTATTCCATCTTTTGCACCATAAGAACCCTCCAGTTTTCGTTCTTTTTGTGTCGCTAAGCTTTTAGGATCAAACCCTCAAAATATCAATTCTCAATTTTGATATGTTTTCAGCATAAACGTGTCACATATTGATTGAGAGCTAATGGCTAAACTTTGCCTGATTATTACACAATAATTTCAAATGCAGTCGAAAAAATATACTAAATGAAAATTATGAAACTCGAAATAAAGAAAATATAATCGTAATAGTGGATTGTTGTTTATCGAATTATTCATATGTTTATTGACTAATATATATGTGATAATGTATAATATATGACAGCCTATGCAATGTAGAACTAGGGTCGCGGTCATGTTTGGAGGTGCATGATTAGGGTGGCCTGAATAGAAGATTGGGACCCACTGGTCTACAAACTCACGTGGCGACTGTGTGAGACCAGACACACGTGGAGGTGTCGCTTGACGTTGGTGATGAGGCGGTGACGTAGGGAAGACACCTCGTCCTCCTCCAGGTAGGTCATCCACTTGTTCTCGCGAGGGAGCTCCTTGCCCTTGAGCCTGATAGCTTCTAGAAGACCTCGTAACCTCAGCCGCCCCAGGAGGGTTTCGCTCCATCCTGAAGGAGAACGTGAAGTGATGATACCCAAAGGAGTGAAAAAAATAAAATGGAAAACAGGAAGGAAAGGGTATTTGGATGAGAAAGGAACATTTCTCACGTGCTGGGAACCGTTTCGAGTGCAAGCATACCGGTGTGCGCGAGGCTGTGGAGGACGTCGAGGAGTTGGGGCGTGACGGAGTGATCCCTGACCACGACGACTGTCCTCCGACCTCCCACTCCGGAGGCCTCCACAGCCGACCTCACCGCTCCCACACGACTGGCTTCGTCGCGGTAGTCGTCGAGGTGATATACTCTGTTACGGAAATAAGAAAATAAAGTTGAAAGAATCTAAAACAAGCTGGAAATAGTTTAAAATATTCATCATAATTTTGTTAATCTAAAAGTACAATATATATACATATAGTTACCTTGCCCTGGTGTAATGGGCAGCTAGCTTGACAAGTGACAGTTTGCCCACACCAGGCGGCCCGACCACAACGGCGTGGCTCCAAAAGGTTTCCATCGTGATCACGAGTTTGAGCAAAGCCATAAAATGAGCCTGTGTAAACATGATTTGCTGCAGGCCGTCCGGGTACTGAGACAGAATACGAAAACATACATGAAAACACATCATTTATACTCTGCTTCTTATGTCAGTTTACAGAGCAAACACTATCAACATTCAGTAAAACAGTTGCAGTATAAGGGGAAATATCGTATTCACCTGGATATTTTTTACGAACTCGTTGTAGTCTTTCGCGTGTATCATCATCTTCTTGCCTTCCTCCGTCTGCCCCGGCCACCACGCCAGACCCTCTTCCACCTGTTCGCAAGGAATATAGTGTTATTTTTTATCAACTGGTGTGATTTTCAGACAACATAACATCAATTGGAATCTAAAAATATAAATGATATTCATGTGCTTTTTTTACATATGCAGTTACGCACACTTATATTGGTTGTATTTATAAATTATTAGCTGTATGATTTTTATGTAGACGTAAAGATTAATGTGAAGTGAAGCGACCCGGGTACCTCTTCGAATTTGTTTTTGACGATCTTGAAGACTCGGTCGGAGAGTTCTTCTTCGCTCTCGACGACAGAGCTAAAGATCCTGCCAGCTTCAAAGGCTATGAGGGACGCTGACTGCCCTATTGTCATCTGTAGGAGGCGAGCGTTCTTCCGCAGCGCCTCTGTCAGCTGCAGGAGGTGGTGTAGGTTAGGAAGAGTGTTGCGAGGACTGGCGCTACGGCTCTTCCTGCCTGTGTCTAGTCGGCTGCCGTTGCTCGTGCTGGTGTCCAGGTCGGGCAAGTCGAAGGAGTCCTTGGCCGAGCCCTTGTCTGAGGCAGGCCCGCTGAGAGGGCCTTCTGTCGCCTCGTCCGGGGGTTCTGCCGTGGCCGGACGGGATGCTGTCTGGGGTCTCGAAGCGGTCCGTGGCCTCGACGAAGCCCGAGACCGCGAGGCCGTTTGGGGACGCGAAGAAGGTCGTGAACGCGAGGCTGTCTGCGGTCGAGAGGAGGCCCGGGTTCTTGACGCGGTTCGTGGTCGTGAGCCCGTCTGGGGTCGTGACGACTGGCCGAGACCTTGGTACAGCTCGACTACAACGTCCCTGGTAGCGTCTGGCTGGAAGTTTTCCTCGTCCAACTCTGCTAACACGTCTTGCAGCGATACCTAAAACCGTCATTGAAAGATTAGACAGGAGCATAATCATTTTTATTAAACCATAAAAAGAATTTAAAAAACTTAATGCTTTATAACATAACAAGTAGCAATCTCCTACACTAACTATAATAAGCAACATAAAACAGGATCTATGACTAATGTTGCCATGTTCCTAAAATAAATTACAAGATCGCACGTTAACTGAGACTATCACGAAAGGTTTTAACCCTCAGAAACCGCAAACCAACGTGAAATGAAATCACATACCCCCAGCAATTTCCACTCTTTCCGCACAAAATTCACAGAAAACGAGAAACGCGCATAACGAAACCCCATGACATTCGCTTCCTAATTCTTATCTCATTCTTATCCCGCAACATCTGACCTTCCTCTGACCTTAACAACGTGTTCACAAGACCGCGACGAGATGCAAGGGACGCCCATGACCACGCAGTGCCTAAGGATCCTCGCGGGCACGTTCTGGTCGGGGAGGGCGTGGCAGGAGAGCGCCAGGAGGGGCACCACCCTCTGCAGGCGATACCTCGTTCCTGAAGAAGGACACACGACCTCACCATACTCCACCATGTGTCTGGAGGAAGGGTAACGTATTCTTAGGCAAAAGTATAGCATGTAATTGTTTTAATTCTATTGATTTGTTTAGATCGTACCTGCCAAATTATTTATTATGAATACTGTAATGATTGTAATACAATAAATTTGTCTACATGTGCGGATACAAAGACAATGATCATTACTTTCTTAATAGTTAAATCATATTAATAAGGAATGTTCGAAATAACACTAATGCGTACATGATAAACAGGAAAGTGTAAGTGCAAACAAGGACCATCCAACTTTGATCCCAAACTGTACCTGAATATTTCCCAGATGGTTCCCAGTGTTCCGCCAGAGTCCAGCTGCAGGTGAACATCTTCCAGAATCAAGAGAGAAAACCCCTCGTCTCCCGGAGCGAGAATCGGAATGTTCTCGAAAGCGTCTCTCTGTGACATGCTCGGATCCAAACAATCATGAATCGGATTTTCCCCATCGCTGCCCGAGGAGGTCGCTGATTGGTCGGTTGGCGGAGTCGACGGGAGGAGATCGCCAATCATGCACGAGAAAAGTTCGTGGGCGGTCGAGAGCGGCGTGCACCGGAAGCGAATCACGCGTGTTGCCGGTGCGCGATGACGTTCGAAAATGTCGAGGAACGTGGTCAGACCATGGCCTGAAAGATGAACATATTTCATACACTTGTTACACTGCGATGGACATATCTGCAACTGGGTTCTCTCTCGCTAATTATAGAATGATTTTTTTAATGGTGCTCTTAATTACAGAAGTATGGTTAACTTCTTACCCAAACCATACATTTTATCACAGCACTTTGTTACTTTCTTGAATAATCTGATTTAAGATGTTGGTGTGCTAATCTACGGCTTTCACTACCCATATTTACAATAAAATAAGCAAAGACCTTAGCGTCCAGTATTGTCTTGTTGAGATCTGATACATAATAATTTTTTTATATCTTTTTGGCAAGGGATATGACTGAGCTAACACATTCTCACAGACCTGGAAGTTATAACATAAAACATTATTTCAACAGACAAAGATCAATGTGAACTTTGCACCCAAGAACATAATAGAACTCTGCTGTATTATACATCAGTGACATGTATGGAGTACTTGGAGTTTTGTAATTATTTCATTTTCTCTAATATACTAGGAAGAAATGGGTCTATTAAATCATGTACTAGAAAAATCATGAAATGTGGAGTACGTCCCAGTGATAGATGAACAGATGTTATGTTATATGTTATACCTCGTAAATGATGTACTAGATAGAAATCAACATCTATATTAATGTGTATTTATAAGATTGTTTACAAAACAATTTAATAAATTGTATACCTCACATATGTATGAAACAGTCAAATCTCAATTGATTAAGTACATTATACACATTGCATGCAAAGTTGTGCTTATCTGAATATTTCTGGGGAAGGAAGTCATACATAGTTTTCATTAGATTCTTAATAGAGTCCGTGGCTCTAAAAAGCTAAAGAACCACTGCACTAGCGGTTACATGAGGTTATATCGTAAATGTAATAACTATAATACTGGGATAAACTGTACAACTGGGCCTCTATACGTAACAACATAGGTAGATAAAGGAATAGAGTAAATAACTGTCTAAGAATAAAGCCTGGATGTCGATAGATAAGCAACCTGAATTCAGGTGTAAACTATGATGAGGCTAACAAATGGGCGCGCGCGCGTGTATGTATGTGCGTGTACGTGTATGTGTACATGCGCATGTACGTGAATGTTTACGTCTACGTGTATGTGTACATGTGCATGTACATGTATGTTTACGTGTACGTGTGCGTACGTATATGTGAGTGAATGCATGTACATCTCTCCATACATACACTACGCACACACCCAACCTACTCACCCGGCTTAGCATAAAGCAGGATCGGACACGTGACGTCCAGCAGCTGCGGCAGAAGCGTCAGCGCCGCCTGCAGCTCGGGCGTGGCCACCACCCGGTTCGCGTAGTCCAGGAAGGCATCCGACGGCGCTGGGCTCCGCGACCCCAGCCTGGTGAACAACCGGATTGCAATGTATAGTGAATCAATAATGAAGAACAAAATTGATAGTAATCAATCACTAATGAAGAACCGGAAGTGATAGTAATGTATAGTGAATCAATCATTTAGAACCGAAAGTGATAATAGTATATAATGAATAAATAACGAAGAACTAAAAGTGACAGAAATGTATAATGATCCAATAATTAAGACCCGAAGGTGATAATAACGTATGATGAATCAATAGTGAAAAAACGAAATTATAATGCAATGTATAATGAAGTAGCCAAAGTCAATAACAGTGTATAATAAATCAGAACAGAAATGCATAATGTATAATGACGAACCGGAAGTGATAATAGTGTACAGTACAATGAATCATGAATCATAACTGATGATTAGCTATGAATAATATATTTTTCAACTTATACGCAGCCATATATATACTTGAAATCTTCCCAACTTGATGAATAATTTTAATATGTTGTAATGCTTAATAAATCATGTATGTTAAGTGAAACCTTTTGATGAATAACCAAAGAGGATAATGTATACTGAATCGGACGCACATAGCTAAGAAAGATACAAATACAAGCTTATAATGGATGAGTTGTATATAACCAATGGCGGATGAACTGTATATCAAAGTCAACATAATAATAACACTTCCCAGCCTGATGATTACAACCCCCTCCGTCTAACAATCAAAACCTTCTAAACCTAATATTCACAGCTTTCTCAACCTAATAACCCTAACAACCTATTAATTATAACCTTGTCAGCCAAACAGTTACAACCTTCTTAATCTAATAATCACATTTTTTACCTTAACCAAAATAATCACAAAGTAAACAAAAGAAAAACGACTAAGAAATTGACTGTTTCAGTGGTTGTCTAATTGGTTGTTTAACTGCGCTTGTCGGGTTGTTTGATAAATGATTCTCACAGAAAATGGTTGATGGTGAGTGAATGTTCGGGTTAATGAGGATGGTGAGTAATGCACGAGTATTAAACTTGAATGAAGGTTAACTTATGAGTAAAGATTTGAGTTGAAAGTTGTTCCTAAGTAACCGGTGATAATGTTCAAAATACTGACATGCTAGTAGGCTAATGTTAAAAAAATAATAATAATAATTGTCTTTCTACCTATTTTTCATTCACTCGCCATTGAAATCGAACATTATCATTATGTGGAATCGAGTCGGCACTACTGTTACTAGAGGGAAAGTTGGGTCAAGTTCAGTTCAATTAAGTAAAGTTATTTAAGTTAGCGTAAGTTATGGTGAGTCAAAGTCAAGTCAAGTCAAGTCAAAGTCGTCAAAGTCAAGTCAATCCAATTAGGTAGGGTTAATATCGTCAGGTTAGGTTAAGTGGATTCCTATAGGCCCTCTCCCTCTCTACCTGGCGGGTGTGTAGGCGCCTTCTCTCGCATCCTGGTGGAGATGAGGATGTCTGGCGGTATGTAGGAGCTCAAGGACCTGCTGCAGCACCTCCAGCAGTTCCCCGGGGGCGTGGCAGGGGTCACCCGCGCCTCCGCCATGCGAGATACGCATCCTGCTACTCTCATCTGCAGGAGGAGGAGGAACTAAGCTCTCCATTGATCACATTTTTAAATTCTTTTATTTTATTTTAATATATTCTTTTTTTATTTATTCTTTTTTGTTTTCGTGTGTATGAAAGAGGGAGAGGGGGAGGGAAAGAGAGGGAGGAGAGAGAGGAGAGAGAGAGAAGAGAGAGAGAGAGAGAGAGAGAGAGAGAGAGAGAGAGAGAGAAGAGAGAGAGAGAGAGAGAGAGAGGAGAGAGAGAGAGAAGAAAACGAAAAAGGAAAGAAAAAAGAAAGAAAGAGAACGAAAAAAGAAAGAGAAGGAAAAAAAAAGAGCAAGAAAAAGATTAACGAGCACCACCGCCACATGCATCCGGACTCCCCGCCCCTCACCAACGACGTCTGAGGCAACTCCAGGTTAACAAGTCCTTCAGCGACGAGTGTCCTGGCCTCCGAGATCTCCCTCTGGCCCTGGAGGTGCGGGAGGACCTTCAGGAGCCTCTTCATGGCCCGCCCCGCTGCGCCTGAAGCCGTCATCGCCTCCGTCGGCAGCTTCAGCACCGGACACCTGAGCAGAAGATGCAAATTTGCAAGTTTTTTAAAATGTATGTATTCATTTTTGGATTCTTTTTATTATTTGCGCGCGCGCGCGCGCGCGCGCGCGTGTGTGTGTGTGTGTGTGTGTGTGTGTGTGTGTGTGTGTGTGTGTGTGTGCGTGTGCGTGTGTGCGTGTGCGTGTGCGTGTGCGTGTGCGTGTGCGTGTGCGTGTGTGCGTGCGTGTGCGTGTGCGTGCGCGTTGCGTGCGCGTGTGCTTGCGTGTGTGCGTGTGAGTGTGCGTGTGTATGAACTCCTCCTCACCATCATAACCTCACCTGACTCGGGCATGAGATATGAGGTTCTTCTCGTCGCTCTGTTCGATAATGACCCTGATGTCCCCCTCGAGGATGACCTGGTTCAGCGCCTCGTCCTTGAAGGTGGGCGAGGTGTGGCACAGGTGGGACACGGACTTGAGGATGTCCTGGGAGAAGGGACCCACGAGGACTAACCAGCACTCGCCTGGACTCTAACCGGGGGGAGGGGAAGGGGGAAAGTTGGTGAGTTGTGGTGAAACGACATGGAGGGATGCATGTATTCAGATGATCGGATAGATGGATGAATGATTGGAGGGAGGGAGGGACGGATAGATGGATGGGTGGTTGGAAGGAAGGAGGGAGGGAGGGGGGACACACACACACACACACACACACACATTCGCACTCACCTGCTGCAACTCTGTCAGCGTATGGAACAGGACGCCCTTCCTCCACATCCTGCGCTCCTCGTCCCAGTTCCCCAGCAGATGATCCCGCGTGAAGGCTCCACACTGCAGGACACGCCACGCAACACCACGGAAGGACCCATCATTTCCTTCCTTCTGCTTCTTCCTGTTTAGAGCTTCTGCCAACACCTGGGGAGATGGTGGCAGTGTATCTGTTATAAGGTCTGTGACAAATAAGTCCTTCTAACGAAATAGAATTACTTTATATGGATTACCCTTATAAACAGAATTATTTTAGATGGGTTGCTTATATTTGTCGGAATCCATAATAAAGATGGTATTATAGTATTAGAATCTTCAGTCTAGTTTATGATTTTCCTCGGATATAAAGGTTTAAAAAAAAAATCTTTAAATAAATCAATCAATCTTTACCTTCCAGACGACAGATTTCCCGGATCCCGACGGAGCCATGATACAGCAACAGTGATGAATGGTAAGCAGAGAGTACATATGCAATGCCGCTTTCATGATCGATGCCCCATGACTGCTAAGTTCCTTTTCCTTCTCAGCCAAATTTCCTTCCATTTCTTTCCCTCCTTCTTCATTCTGGACTTCTTTTTCCTTTTCCTTTTTATCAGCTGTGTCTTCGGCGATCATCTGCTGTCCTTCCTGTGTGGCTTTGATGATGTCGGACTCGTCGGGCACTTCGTAGGCGAGCTCCGACTCCCCGCCGAGGAAGGTGTCGTCCGCGTCGCCGTAGCCCCATTCCAGGAGGACCTCCTTGATGGCCACTTCGACGTCGCAGGGTTCGTGATTCCTCTCCTGATCTTCGGCATCCTCCAGCTCGAAAATCTTATTGAATTCCTGGCGCCACAGAGCTTCCTTCTCACTCTGGAGGGGCGAGGTCACGGCATAAAGCGCCTGCGTCACGATCTCCTCGTCGCTCATCGTCTCCGAGTACGGTGGATACCTCATCCAGAGAGAGACGGCACTGGATGAGGTCGGATTTGTGTCTCTTTCGCATTTTTCGTTTTCTTTGTCTGCGGTTTCCGATTTTGATGCATCTTCATTACCATCTTCTGTCACTTCTTTCTTCATTAGTGACGTGTGTCTGATGTCGCAAGCAACACGAGCGGTTGCCTGAACCAGTCTGTTGGAAAACGTGAAGAAAACATCAACATTCACATCATAACGTAAATACACCTACGTTAGTATTCCATAAAGTTCACTAACCTTAAAATATTGATCTAATACACCTACACGTTACACGATATGTTTATTATTCCATCAGAAGCGAGAATCAAGCCTCACCTGGCCAGTGACGTAGGAGGGGCCATGTCAAGGAGATTCGTCAGCTGGACAAAACAGCTGCGCGCTTTTTGCAAATATTCCCGCGACAGACTGAACCCTCGACCGAATAGCATGGCTTCTAGTAGCGTGTCTGGATGAAACAGAAGAAAAAATGGAAGCGGAATCTAAGTCAAAGAAATATTTTTACGAAAATTATTAAGTTGTTTGATAAAGTACGGAGTTGAGATATTTCAGCTGAAGTAGTTTCAGTTCATTCGCATTTTTCCCATTCTTTCTAGTGAGCTTATAAGCCGGACTGTATAAATTATGAGAAACTGATATAGGTGAAAACATATGACTATAGAAGTTAAACAAGACAATACAGAATTCCACTCTACATATATATAGTAATTACCATTAAATACTTAATCAAAGACATACACTGCATAACACTTACTCAGAGTGGGCGGGCAGACCGATACAGAGGTAAGATGCGGCGTGATAGGGTGGTTCAGCAATGGATATGATGACGTCACCGTTGCATCATCCTGTGACGTCACACTCATAAACAAAGTGAAGGAGTCGACCAAGTTCATCTCTTGTCCATCTATCACGCCTCTTAAGATGATAAAAACGGATAAAAAATTAAGATTTAGAATAAACAAAAAGGCTTAAAAAGGTAAAATGTATTAAAAAAAGGCTTATAAAAAACTAAAGTCAAACATCTCTTTTAAAACTACAGAAAAATAAATAAACTAAACCAACCAAAAGACACAAAAAACTCACAAAATATTATGAAAAAATATAACAATAACACGCATACCTCTTGAGGGCGTTAACCTTCGCCTGATAGATATTATGGGCGTACTGAGAGAGACGAGACAGCAACGTGGGCGGGAGGAGGTCTGCATCTTCCAGTAACAACCAGTAACCCCCTTGCACGCCCGCACACACCACGTGTTGGAGGCTCTGAAGGGAGGAGGCGACATCGTTCAGGTTTCATTTAGAATTTTTTTTAATGGCGTGGGGCTTTCATGGTGAAGTTCCTAGGCGCAGGTTGTCGGTAAATAAATTCGTCGGTATAAGGAAATGATGTTTGTTTGTTTGTGTCATAGTCTCTGATGATTTGATTTATCTGTCTATCTACCTTCCATCCAGTCGATCAGTCAATCTATCTATCTGTGAATATATCAGTTTCACTCTCTCTCTCTCTCTATTCTCTCCTCTCTCTCTCTCTCTCTCTCTCTCTCTCTCTCTCTCTCTCTCTCTCTCTCTCTATATATATATATATATATATATATTATTATATATATATATACACACACACACACACACACACAGATTATATATATATATATTATATATATATATATAATATATATATATATATATATATATATATATATGTATGTAAATAAATAAACAAATAAATATACACATATATATACACATGTCTCACTCTATGTTTTAGTAGGTCTATTTCTATCTCTGTCTGTCTATCAACGTATTTGTCTGTATGTATGAATATTTCTCTAACTCATTCATTTACTCTTTTATTGTAAAGATTAATAATAAAAACAACCAATTAATTAAGACATTCATTAAGAACGGATATGCACTTCAGTTACGCAAATCATTAATCAACATTTACCTGTGCGGGCGTGTGATCTGAACAGGTAAGCATAGCCAGGTGTTGTCCAGCCGCCCGCGCGACGCCCTTCACTGTCTCAGTCTTTCCGCCGCCCACGCCGCCCACTGCCACGCCGCCTGGTGTAGGGTGGTCGTGTCATTAATATTCAAGATTTGTAATGGACATTTTCAAAGGATAAGAATGATAAAGATAATGTAACGTAGTATTGATGTTAATCTTAGCTTCTTTCTTAGTTTTTCTTTCTTTCTTTCTTTTCTCTCTCTCTCTCTCTCTCTCTCTCTCTCTCTCTCTCTCTCTCTCTCTCTCTCTCTCTCTCTCTTTCTTTCTTCTTTCTTTCTTTCTTTCTTTCTTCTTTCTTTCTTTTCTTTCTTTCTCTTTCTTTCTCTCTCTCTCTCTCTCTAACTATAGCTATCTATCTTCGCCTTCTCACACTTACCTCTCTGCCCCTCCCCCTCTCTCCTACACCCTTTCCTTTCCCTTTCTCCTTTCCTTTCCTTTATTTTTCCTACCTTTTGTTCTCCCTCTTCCTCTCACACTAGCATTTCTTCTCCGTCTCCCTCTCCCTTCAACGCCATACTTACACCTATTCTGAATAGCAGCAGTAATAAGACCATGGTGTGCTTTGAGGGTCGTTGGTGTAGGGATGGTTGCTGGAGAGACACCCATGTATTCGTATCCGTAATCCAGCTGACCCACGCCCACGGTCACCTGCACGCCCGCACTCCGCCCTTCGCCCGTGATCACGTGACGCAGGTGCTGTAGCCACGATAGACAAGCTGAGGGAGGTGGGTGGTCAGTGGAACAGCCGGGAAACAATGGAAGATCAAATTCCACAACAAAATCTCCATGTCCTTTAGGTTTCTGTGACAAGGTTTGTATTAATATAGTTTCATTATCTATCTGTATATCTATCTATTTATCATCTATCTATCTATCTATCTATCTATCGTTTTATCCTTAGATATACCACAAATACAACCAACAAACCTCGAACCCGGATTATCTTGAACCAGCGTTTGGGTCGTATCACGTAATTCCAGCAAAGTGGCTGTTAGATAAGACATCCTCGCTTGTTTCAGAGAAGATACGGTTCGATTCTCACTCTGGTTCTGTCTTACTGCGTTCGTCAATGCTTCTAGAACGTTTATTATCCTTTTGAGAACCCTCTGGAGGTCTGGTTTGTCTTGGGTTTCGGAGACCATGGCAAAGGCTCGATTCACTTCCCGAGACCATTGGATTCGCTTGCAGACGTCTAACACCTAGGATGGTGAAACTATGGCTTTATTTAACGATGGTCGAGAGTAATAACAACTCGGGTGAAAATGTGTATAAATTGTGAAAATTCAGTTACCAATTTCTGCCCAAAGATAAATAGTAAAATAATCTAAAAAATAATGTAGCAGGTAAATAGGTAAACAAACAAAAAAGGAAGTTTCATTAAACAACACCATACACCTTCGACTATACCAAGAAAAGACTTAAGAAAAGGGTACTCGCCTGCAGAGGCAGCTCGGATGTGGGTAAGTCAAGGTCGTCCTCGACGTGTTTGAGGATGAGACGTCGAATCGTGGCCCTCATACCGCTCTCGACTCGACCCAGCCAGTCCTCCACTCCGTGATGGGCTATCACAGGCTAATAAGATGAAGATAATGAGATTGCTACAAACAATTAACTCCTGTGGTATAATTTTCTACAAACCGGTCTGAAATTTAACGCATGCAGCGTTAAATTTAGTACTATCTAATAACATGTAACATAACATGTACTTTTTTCTTTCTTCCCAGTTGGCAATTTCTTCAGTTTCAGAAAATAATGAAATTCCATTAAATCGCGACAGAATTTTTTTTCCCTATATTCGGAAAAGGACATAACTCACTTTTGCCAGGTGAAGCGTTTCCTGTTGGGGCGACACCAGGGCCACTATCTGGCCGTCCTCGCACCTTACCAAGCGACCGACGCCCGTGAACATCCGACGCAGGTACTTGTGGCACACCTCAAGATCCTGGCGAGATATATTTTATGAAAATAAATCGATTTGGGATGTATTCGAAGGAAGAGACTGATTTCAAGAAAGTATTTTCAGTCCTAAAAACTGAAGTGTTTTTTTATTACTACACGAAAGCTATTCTCCGTCTAAACAAAGCTAAAATAATAGCACTCACTTGTCCCTTGGTGAGTAACTCGACGACGTCTTGGTCAGGAAGGACGAAGAGCCTCGGGCACGTCTGCTTCCTCATACCGAGCAGAGGAGACACGCACGCCCGTAGGTCTTCCATTGCCCTCTTTGCTGCAGCAGCTCCTCCAGTAGCATCCCGCCCCGAAGCTGCGATAACACCCGAGGTTCATCCTTCAGCCTGGAGAGCAATAGAGGTATTTTTCAGGGCAACGTAACACCCATGAACAAGTTCTCACAATACATGGATCTATAGATAAATGGATCCATGAATGATTATATGTGTAGATATATGTATTGCATTACTGTGCATATGTCTGTGTATTATTACCATGTGTGCACGTATATATATAACTCTTATTATGCGCGCGTCTAGATATGAATATCACTGTATGTCTAATATTCAAAATCAATGTCGCTAACACCATCATCAGCACATACATAACCAACCACTTTACGCTTTCACTAACTCATCACTAACTTCCTCAGACTTAACAAACGGCTCAACTCTGGAAAGTGTGGCGCTCCAGAAGGAGGAAGCAGCACAAAAGACGGCCGCCTGCAGAGGGAACACTTCCATGGCGGTGCAGGAACTCAAGACGAGGTCGAGAGCCAACCATTCGCCCTCGAAGTCACGAAGGGCAGCCTGGAGTTAAGGAATGGAAGTGAATTCACTTTGTCTAGAGGATATTAATTTATTTCTTCAGGTCTGTGGTAAAGCATATATTTTTTTCACATATTGGAATACACACACACACACACACACACACACACACACACACACACACACACACACACACACATATATATATATATATATATATATATATATATATATATATATATATATCAGATGGTAAGGTATATAACCTATGAGACTGTTACTTAACTTATGATATTTATGAAAACGTCGCTTCTTTTTCCGATTCCACTTATTCACCATTAGTACCATTCCATTTCGATGTCACTTTTACAACACTTCACACTTGCATTCCTCACACATTATCCCCATCATGATACCCTACACATAACCTACAACGTCGTCTGTCACTCACAACTGTCTCCTTAATGATAGTGTGGATGTTCTTCCACTTCACAGTTTCATTCTTGATGTGGAGAGCGTGCTGGGAGTGGAGGAGCAAGTGTAAGGTCAGGTCAGAGGCCAGCAAGAGGGATTCCAGGTCGGCGAGGTCTCCCAGCACGTACAGGTCCTTCCTGATGTAGGCTTGGACGGGGATGATAGCAACGTCCCAGTCTTCTTCGAGCTAGCGAGGACGATGAAAAGGCTTTGTACAATTTTTTTATACACACACACATATATATACACACACACACATACATATATGTATATAAATATATTGAATTTTTTTTCAATGGGATAATTTAACCGCAATTATCATAGCACTATCATTTACACAATCTTAAAATCCTTGCAGACAATATACTAGTCTGCCCTATTCGGAATACACCACATTAATTTACTTGAGTTACCCAGTCAAATATCATTTATAGAAAACATTGATCTCTAAATTTTAGGGATAACTTACCTTTTTCAAACGATTTTCCATTTCGCGCTGCAACTGGGCGGT
>NW_020869040.1:901462-903962 GCF_003789085.1 Penaeus vannamei | reverse complement strand
GGTGGTTGGTGATTGGTGGGTGTGGTGGTGGTGGTGGTGTGATGATGTGATGGATGTGGTGCGGTAGCGTTGGTGGTTGTCGTAATGATGATGATGGTGGTGGGTGATAGTGGTGGTGGCGATGATGATACAACGACTACTAATAAAATATGTAGGTGATTGTAAAAAACGGATTGTTCATATCTGATAAATATCCCTCACTGGCTGACATCCTGGTGCATCCTTTGCTGCTGCTGACGGAGGGACGTGACGAGAACCCTCCTGGCGTCGGTTTGGTCCACCTGCAGGAGACCGAGATTCACCACCTCTCTGATGCTTCTCACGGTCTCCACCAGGCCCTCCACGCGCCCCAACCACGATCCAAGTTCACTCATATCTGTGCCAGGAGTGAAACTGATGTAGAATAAGGTTTATCTTTCCTTAAGGATGCGTCCACACCAGCGACATGTTGCTTGGAGACAAATTGGAAACTCTGTGGGGGGCGCAATAGGAGACATTCGGATACAAATCAACTGATATGTATGGGACATGTCTGTTACAGTGATGAGAGACATGTCGGCAACAAGAGTCGACACCATGGCACTGTCCACACCATGTTGGTCTGTTGGCTGGTGGGAGGTCTCTGACATCACCCCATCCACACCAGGATGCCAAAAATCCGTACCAACATGCCTACTACGATGTTCCTCAACGACCTAACAACTTGTTACCCAAATTGTCAGTCTTAATGTTCCCACCGTGTTTTTGTCACTGGTATGGACTCATCCTTAATCAATAAGATATTCGCAGAATTCGAGAGAGTAAAGGATTGTCAAATGGAGTCGCTCTCACCTTTTTTGTCTTCCTCACCTTGGTCCTGGATGCCCTCTTCTCTCGGCGGCGTCTGCGCCTCCTTCAGCAGGTCGTCCAAGGGATTCACTTCGCCCTCCACCTTCTGCCACTTGTCCTCCACGAGGCTGAGGACCTTCCCGATGGACTCCTTCAAGAGAGAGTCGTCCTCTAGCATCGTGCGAAGGACAGTGTTCTCATCCGAAGCCACTGCAGAGAGCCTGGACACGGTGAAAGATGGAGCATTAAAGTTACACTAAGATAACCGATGTCGGGAATTCGTAATGTTGAAAATGGCTCATTAGATATTTGATATACCTTGCTTTCGTAAATTATGTCCTTTTTCATTCATTTATCTTTTCTTCTGCATTTCTAGGGGTCCCTTTTTCATCACTCTCCTCATGGTGGAACTCTTACTCTCGGTATTCCCGTTTTCTCTTATCGACATTCTTCCCATCTTCTTTTTATCGTTTCAACCCAAACTACAACAAATCGCTTCCTCCTCTTTCCTCTACCTTCCTTCCTTACCTCAAAAACCCTCCCAAATTATATCAATCTTATCCCCGTCTCCTTATCACCCCCTTACCTATCTTGGGGTGTGAAGTAAGGCAGAAGCGGCTGGATCGACAAGACCGTCATCTCGCACATGCGCACAACGCTCCTCAGGCCGCCCATCAGCGCCTCTTGTGTGGGCGCGCAAACGATGACGTTCTCTTCCACGCTCACTTTTACCAAAAACATTGCGCCGATTTCCTCTTCGGCCTCCTGACATCATAATGTTAACAATGCTCGTAAATATGAGCAACAACAGCAACAACAAAAACAATAATAATAATAATAATAATAATAATAATAATAATAATAATAATAATAAATAAAAATGATAACAAAAACAATGAATAATGAAATATATCATTATATTATTTTATTATCATAATGATAATGATAACAATAACAAGAATGACAATAATAATACCAATAATATTAATGATCAAAATTTGATAAAATAAAAATTATGATGATAATAATAATAACAGTAACAACAATAATGATAACAATAACAATGATAATGATTATGATAACAAAGCAACAATAACAACAATAATTAATAATAAAAAATAAAAAAAATAATAACAGTAACAACAATAATGACAACAAACAAGTTATACATCAACAACAATAATAGTAATAACAGCTACTAATACGTAATGCCAATAACGATGCTACTACTACTACTACTATTACTACTACTACTAGCGACAATAATATGTTACAGCACCTTACTTATTACTTATGTTAATCTCAGTACTTTAATGTGAAGAGCCCACTTAGACTTCTCTTTATCACGTGTTGGATAAGTTACATTTTTGTTATATTTTTTTTTTTTGATTTAAGCTGTATATAATATTATTATCATTGATATCATCATCATTATCATTGTTGTGTTCTTATAATATTATTATTATAATGTTACTTTCTTGTTATTGTTTTTTTCTCTTTTGGTGATTATTATCTTCCTTATTCTTATTACTACTGTAACCATTGCTATCAACAACTCTGAAACGAGGAGACTTGATGAAAATTAAAACAAAAGTACATAGAACAGAAACACAAAAGCCAAAAAAATTCATACAAATACAAAACTACAAATAAAAAGCAAACAACAAAAAAT
>NW_020869040.1:886462-888962 GCF_003789085.1 Penaeus vannamei | reverse complement strand
TGGTTAGCAGGACAACTCAAAAAATTATGATTTTTTTTTTCAAATTCATTTTTTTTACCAGAGGTGTGATCCGGATCCAGAAGGTTAACAGATAACTTAAAAAGCTCTGGACAGATCTTAAAGATTTTTTTTTACTAGAGGTGTGTCTTAGTCAAATTTAGATGCCATTAAATATTGCTGGTGACCCGGATCCTAAGCAGGATAACTCAAAAAGTTATAAACAGACCTTTACGATTCATTAGCATAACGAGATAGAGAAACACAGACGTCACCAGTGTACGAGATTTTTAAAAATGTGATTTTAATGTAATATTTGAATATTTTTTAATTGCATCAGTGATCCTATTAACTTGGCGGAGGTATGCGCTCTCGGAGTCCTTCGTTTCTAATTATTATATGTAATCAAAATAATAAGCAGAAGAAAAGCAAAGGCAATAACGAAACAACGGAAGCAATGATAGCAATATCGATCTAGTGTTATCAATCATCAATAAAAAAAATATCGTAAAAAGAGAAAAAGGAAAGAAAAAAGTGATATATATATATATATATATATATATATATATATATATATATATATATATATATACGTATGTATGTATTTATGTATATATATGTGTGTGTGTCTATTTGTGTGTGCGTATGCGTGTGTATGTTTGTTTGTTTGTTTGTGTGTGTGTATGGATATATAATGATATTAAACAAAACAACTCCAACAAAGCCACCACAACAGACATCACAAAGCAGAAGACACGCCATCCGCAAACACGAAATAATTACCACCATAAAAATTTCTGAAACGAGTGAACAACTGCGCATCGCCGTCACCTCGAGTCACCTCAAGGGCACTTCACCTCACAGCAAGACAACTCAAGGCCACTTCCCTTCGCTTTTAAGTCACCTCCAGATCATTTCGCTTCACCTCGTTCATTTCACGTCACTTCCAGTCTCTTTAGGGCCATTTCAGCTCACCTCAAGGTCATTTAACTTCATCTCGAGTCACCTTAAGGTCATGTGACCGCACCTCAAGGTTAATTCATTTCACCTTAAATCTCTTGAAGGCCACTTCAACTCACTTCAAATTACCTAAATGTCATTTCACTTCATCTCGAGTCACCCCAAAGTCACTTCACCTAAACTCAAGATCATTTCATTTCACCACACTTCAAGTCATCTCAGGGTCATTTCACCTCACGTCAAGTCATCTCAAGGACACTTCACCTCACTTCAACTCACCTCAAGTCAATTCACCTCACTTCAACTCATCTTAAGTCAGTTCACCTCACATCAAGTCACCTCAAGGGCACTTCACCTCACCTCACGTTGACACCTCAAGGGCACTTCACCTCACCTCACGTCAAGTCACCTCAAGGGCACTTCACCTCTCTTCAAGTCACATCAAGGACACTTCACCCTCACTTTCAAGTCACCCTTAAGGACACTTCACCTCACTTCAAGTCACCTCAAGGACACCACCTCACTTCAGGTCACCTCAAGGGCACTCACCTCACCTCACGTCGTCACCTCAAGGGCACTTCACCTCACCTCACGTCAAGTCACTTCAAGGACACTTCACCTCACTCCAGGTCACCTCAAGGCACTTCACCTTCTTCCAAGTCACCTTCAAGGACACCACCTCACGTCACCGCACTTCACCTCTCTCCAAGTCACCTTAAGGACACTTCAACCTCTCTCCAAGTCACCTAAGGACACTTCACCTCACCTCACTCAAGTAAGACACTCACCAAGTCACCTCAAGGGCACTTCACCTCACCTCACGTCGTCACCTCAAGGGCACTTTCACCTCTCTACAAGTCACCTTAAGGACACTTCACCTCACTTCAAGTCACCTCAAGGGCACTTCACCTTCCTTCAGTCTTCAAGGACACTTCACTTCACGTCAAGTCACCTCAAGGCACTTCTCCTCACTTCACGTCGTCACCTTAAGAACATTCACCTCTCTTCAAGTCACCTTAAGGACACTTCACCTCACTTCAAGTCACCTCAAGGGCATTTTAACCCGTTATGTGCTTCGGAATGTGTTTGTGATCGAAGGATGTGTTCGATCACGCGGGAGGAAGGTCGAAGCCGACACGTTCGGATTAGAATGAAGTTTAGAAGGATAGTTTATTTATTTATCGATTTATCTGTCTATTTATATGTTTGTTTATCTATCGGTTTGTTTATTTATTTGTTTATCTATTTACTTATTTATTTTTATGTTTGGTTATCTATCTATTTGTTTATTGATTTATTTATCTATTTACTCATTTATTTCTGTTTGTTTATCTATTTTGTCAATTCACTTATTTATACATTTACATATTTACTCTTGTATATTTATCTATCTATTTGCTTCTTCATTTTTTTTTTATTCACTCATTTCATTTATTCAATTGCTCATTCACTCATTATCTATTTCTCTTCACTCTCTAACAATATTACAAACAGTAACGACACTATCATCAATCATCACATCAACACCAACATGAATATCAGT
>NW_020869040.1:878962-883962 GCF_003789085.1 Penaeus vannamei | reverse complement strand
ATTATACTTAATAGCTATAATTATATACTATATAGGTATCTCTAAGTTATACATATATATGTACTAGAGCTATTTACTATATTATATTATTAAAATATTAATTATTTAAAAAACTGTAAGTGTAACATAAACCTATATACCTATATAACCATATACCTATATACCTGTACATAATGTATATATGAAACATAACCTAACACCTTATAATGTGATGTGCATGATACAACTTACTATAATAAGCTATACTATAATAAATAAATATATAATATTATTTATTATTCGTATAGTTATTATTAGTATAGAATTTATTATATTAATATAATTATATAATAAATTATAATATTTAATTATATATATGCATTTTAACCTATTACTTGATGCACATCTATCCTGACCTATTAATATATAATATCATATGTTAATTCTGGTATGTGTAATGTAGTTTGTGTTTCTGTGTGTATTAAAATAATCTTATCTTATCTTATCTTATAATCTACTCTATCTTATCTGATATCTATCTAGCTTATATATGAATTATATAAATTTGCTACTATATAATATACTTATACTTGAGACCCGTTGATACTAAGGTATATATGTGGGTTGTGTGTGTATGTGTGTGTGTGTGTTTTTGTGTGTTGTGTGTGTGCTCTCCCATCATCAAGTGTTGTGTAAGCTTGTGTGTGTGTGTGTTGTGTCGTGTGTTAGAGCGAGTATGCTTGAGTGATAATGATAAATTAAGACACATATGTTTACGAAGATTTGTGTGCCTTTGATTTACCCACCTGTGTTGATTTTACGTTCAATTTCATGGTAACTAACACTTGCTTGCCATAGTATATTTGAGAATAATCCCTTTGCTGTCCTCAATGTCTCGGTCATTATGTAACATCCAGATGTAATGTAATATATATTAGCTTAAAATAAAAAGAATCTGACACATATGTAGGTATCTTAGGTATAGTATATAACATGCGGTGTGGATATTACCGCTTCTTTGGTTGATTCCCTCTACCCGCTCCTTTGTCTATTAATAGTAATTATTGAATGTTCTTCTCGTTAATTCAACTTTCATCTATATAATTGCTTGTATATATGAAGGTGACACCAAGGCAAAGCGCACCAGAAGTTTTGTGATCGCTAGAAGTGCCTAATAAAACCACTCACAAGCGGAAAGAAGCGGGACAATTATCTATCACTTAGACACACATTCCACGGCCCCTGCTCGCGCGCGCTCCCCGCTCCGTCCATCCAATATAATACGTACTGGCACTATATCTAAATACGTCATATGACCACCAAATCTCCTCTCTTATACCATTCTATTATGTGTTGTCGATTAGAACTCTATCACACCTATATATATCTCTCTCTCTCTCTCCCTTCTCTCTATCTCTCTATATATTATTATACTATATATATATCACTATATATATATATATATATACATATCTATTCACTTTATTTATTATATTTATTCATATTATATATTTATATTGTGTGTGTGTTTATTTACTTACCTATTTATATATCTATATATTCATTTACTTATCAATTAATCTATTATATATGTATACTTGCTTATGTGTGTATTTGACAAAAAATCACACAGACACGCACACACATACAAATAAAACTGCCTAAACATCTTTATAAGGACAACTAGACATAAAGAACAGCAAAATCTCACACACCTGTCACAAAAACATCGGATCACCAGCCAATATTATGATCGGGATGATATCAAAAGATCCTGAGTGCTTAAGGCTGTATAGACGCCATGAGCCCCATAATTATAGGAGATAGATCATGGATGACTCCTCATATATATGTATATTTAGTTATTTAGCTATTTATTGTTTATCTATCTGCCTCATTGTTATCAATATCTGCATCTAGTGTATGTGTATCTCTATCACAATATTTATATTTACATATGATTCTATACTTATAACCATATCTTCTATGTGTATTTATGTTTTTGTATATGTTCATATTATGTTGTGTGTGTGTGGTGGTGGGTGGGCGGTGTGTGTGGGTGGTGGGCGTGTGGGTGGGTGGGTGGGTGGTGGTCTGGATGTTACAATTTAATTAAAAGATCAAAATCGTTATATTTTTCCTCTTAGTATATCAGCGAGTCAGAAACATTTGAATATATGTATTAACAGACACGTAAATAGAAATACATCAAAAGAATTTCAGAATGTGTTTGCTGAAATCTGCGTATTTTTTTCTATCATTATTACTGAAATCTGCATTATATACTTATTTTCCTTACACATCCAAATCACGCCGAAAGCCTCAGTATGCAATAAAATCTGCAAAAATATATGTACCTTCGTTGACTTTCCAAGATGATACCCAACGGATGGCTACAAATCTTTTGATTCTTGCAAATTAAATTTCAGGGCATCAGGTCCTTTTAGTTTTCATATTATTGCTATTATTATCAATATAATTCTTAATCTTAATATTCATAAACCTCGTCTTTCACTCCTCCTCTTTCTTCTTCTCCTACTTCTTCAGATTCATTTTCTTATTCTTCTTGATATTCTTATTCCCCTCGTCCTCCTCCTCCTCCTGCTGCTTCTTCAATTTTTCTTTCTTCTTCCTCTCCTTTTCTGCATATTTTGCTTCTTTTCCTCCTCCTTTTCCTTCTCCTTCTTTTCCTTTCTCTTCTCATTTCTTATTTGTCACCTTACGCAAGCTGTAGAGAACGTGGGCGGAGAAAGGGAAAAAAATTTCGCATATTTCGCTTCTTCTTCTCTTTGTCCTCCATCTCCTTCCTTCCTCTCTTTCTCCTTCTTTTTCGCTTTCTTTTTTTCCTCTTTGGCCACAAGCTTACGCAAGCAGCTGACAAGACCATGGATAGAAGGAGAGAATATCGTTTATTCTCCTCTCCCGTCTCCTTCTTACCCTTCTCCTTCTCTTCTATCTTCTCCTCTCCCATCTCCTTCTTTCCTTTCTTCGTCTCTTCCACGTACTTCCCCCCTTCCTCCTTCTGCACTTTTTTCTCCCCTTCCATCTCCTTCTCTTTCTCCTTCTTCTCTTTCTTCTCCTCTTCCATTTCCTTCTCCTCTTCCTCCTCCTTCTTTTGCCACAACCTAACGCAATCAGCTGACAGGAGCGTGGGAGAAAAGAGGGAAAATAATAGGAACAATAAACAGGTCATAAAAGGAATAGCCGTTGAACGTGACGAAGAGAGGGGTGGGTGAGGGGAAAGGAGGGAGGAAGGGGGAGGGGAGGGTATAGGAGGGAAAGGAGGGGAGAAGGAGAGGGGGGAGGGAAGGGGTGAGGGGAGGGAGGGAAAGGGGAGAAGGGGAGGATTAAGAAGAGGGGGTGAGGGAGGGGAAAGAAGGGAGGAAGGGGAGGGGGCGAGGGGTGGGAGGGGAAGGGGAGGGTAATGGAGGGGAAGGGGAGGGTAAAGGAGGGGGGCGGAGCTAGAACGTAAGGTTAAGGAGAATGAGAGAGAAGGTGAGGGGAAAGGGAGAAGAGGAGAGAGGGTAAAGAGGGAAGGGAAGGAAAGGTGAGGGGAATGGAAGAAAGGGAGAGAGGGAGGGAAAGGAAGAAGGGAGGGGGAAAAGGGAGAGAAAGAGAGGAGAAAGGAAAGAGGAAGAGGTGTGAGAAAACAAGAGAAGGAGAGAAGTGGAAAGGGAGGGAAGAAGAGGGTAAAGGAAAAAAAAGAGGAAGGAATGAGGAGGTTAGGAGTTGAGGTAGAAGGGGATGGAGAGAGAGTGAGAGGATACCAGAACGTGAATTAAAAGAAAAGGAGGGAGAGGATGAGGGGAAAGGACGAGGGGTAGGGAGTGACGTTAGGACGTAGGGTGGAGGAGAAGGTGGATAGAGAGAGGGAGAGAAGGGAGGTGATGCTAGAAAGTGCGATAGAGGGGAAAATGACGTTAGAATGAGGAAAAAAAGAGGAGGTATAAGTGATGCTAGAACTCAAGGAAGAGAAGGGCAGAAGAAAGTAAGAGAAAGGAGGGGAGGAGAGAACGGGGGAGGGAAATGGAGGGAAGGGATATTTGGACGTGAATCAGAAGGGGAAGGAATTGATGAGAGTGTGAGGGGAAACAAGGAATAAGTGGAAAGGAAGGAGAGCGGAGTGGGAGAGAGGATAATAAGGAGAGTTGACGCTAGAAAGTGAGGGGAAGAGAGGGAGAAGGGAAAGAGAGGGGAGAGGAGATCAAAGTGGGAAAGAAGGAAGGAAGAAGGAGTGTTAGAAATGACAGAAGAGGTGGAGTAGAGAAGGAGAAAGAGAATAGGGAGAAAGATATAATGCTACAGCGTGAAGCGAAGGGGTGAACGGAGTAGAGAAAGAGAAAGAAGGAGAAGGAGTAGAACGTGTAGAAGGAAACAACGGAGACGGTGAGGGGGAAAGAAAGAGAGGCAATAAAGGAACGTGAGCCGGAGGTGAGAGAGGGAGACAGTGAGGAGAAAAGAGAGAAAAAGAAAGAGGATGAAGCAAGAACTTGACGTAGAAACGACAAAAATCAGTTTTATTGGGCGGGTGTTTTATGGGCGGGTCGACGTGTTTGTGCGTTTGTGTGTTCGTGTTTATGTGAGGGGCGTGTGATTGCTGAGGTATTGACGGTGATTAACGAGTATTGGAATGATAGTTTTACTTATTGGGATTGACTGATGAAAGACCTTGTTGTCTTTCTTCTCAGCTTGTCTCCCTGTCTGTCTTTTTTAGCGATCTCTTTGTTTATCGACCTGTTTGCCTGTCTCTGTCTCTCTTTCTGTTTTTGTCTCTGTCACTGTCTTTCTCCTTTATCTTTGTTTCTGTCTCCCCCTTTCTCTATTTCTATCTATCTATCTATCTATCTATCTATCTATCGATCTATCTGCTCCCCACCCTTCTCTCTCTCTCTCACTTCCTCACTTCTTTCTATCCTTCTGTGTGTTCTCCCTTCTCTTCAGCTCCTTCTCTCTCTTTCCTTCGTTCATTATTCTATTTTTTCCCCATTTTTCCCTTCGTCTCCCTCCCTTCCTTCAATCAG
>NW_020869040.1:866462-873962 GCF_003789085.1 Penaeus vannamei | reverse complement strand
GTCCTATCCTTCCTACTACTCCCTTCACGCCCACCCACAACCCGCCTACTCCTTCCTCTACCCTACCTCACCCTTCCCCTCCTCCTCCACGCCTAGCCCCACCCCCTTCCCCCTCCTCCGCCACGCCCCACCCCCTTCCCCCGTCCTCCACGCATAGCCCCACCCTCTCCCCCCTTCTCCTCCACGCCTAGCCCCACCCCTCTCACCTCCTCCTCCACGCTAGTCCCACCCTCTCCCCTCTCCTCTTCCACGCCTAGCCCCTCTCCTCCTCCACGCCTACCCCACCTCCTTCCCTCCTCCACCACGCCTAGCCCCATCCCTCCTCCACGTCTAGCCCCACCCTCCCCCTCCTCCTCCACGCCTAGTCCCACCCGCTCCTCCACGCGTAGCCCCACCCCTTCCCCTCCTCCTCCACGCATAGCCCCACCCCCTCCCCCTCCTCCTCCACGCCTACCCCCACCCCTCCCCTCTTCCTTCACGCCCTCCAACCACATAACTGCAGACAGGACACTCCAATGTATTATTCTCTTTACTGTGGGCAAGGTCATGCTGAGGGTGCGCATGTTTTGTGTTTGTCTGTCTGCTTGTTTTCCCTTTTTTATCCTTTAATGTAATTTTCCATTTCTGTTCAGTGTTTTGTCTTATTTTGTAATGCCGGTTCTTCTCTCTCTCTCTCTCTCTCTCTCTCTCTCTCTCTCTCTCTCTTCTCTCTCTCTCTCTCTCTCTCTCTCTCTCTCTCTCTCTCTCTCTCTCTCTCTCTCCTCTCTCTCTCTCTTTCCTTCTCTCTCTCCTCTCTCCTCTCTCTCTCTCTCTCTCTCTCTCTCTCTCTCTCTCTCTCTCTCTCTCTCTCTCTCTCTCTCTCTCTCTCTCTCTCTCTCTCTCTCTCTCTCTCTCTCTCTCTCTCTCTCTCTCTCATTCTGATATCCTTTCCTACTATCATTCCTTATTTAATTTATTGGTTTCTCTTTCTTCCTATTCTCTGTTCACTTCTCCTCTCCTTTCATTTCGTTAATTCTTGCGGGAGAGTATGAAGGGCGACAATTGCCTGAATATAATCATGAGTTTAATCTTTATGATAAAAATAAAAGTGTGGGAAGATTTGGCAAGGAGAGACTTCACTAATCTTTGGCATTCTACGAAATCTTAATATTTCATTTTTTTAGGTTCATTATAGTTGATCATGATATTTTTTTAGGTTCATTATGCGTGTTTTTATATATTATGCTAATGAGTACATGAAGAAATTGGTAGATATACAGAAATAATGCAAGGAAGTATTTGTTATGTTATTGTAAGATGTTCCTGCAGATCCAGCCTCTCTCCTTGCTCTCTCTATTCCTCCCCAGCTTCCCTCCTTCCCCCACCCCATCATTCCTCCCCAACCTCCCCCCACCCACCCATCCCCCTCGCTACCCCAAGAAGGCTACAATAATTCTATTCTATGCATCAACTTGCATGCATCCTGCGCAACGACCTTGGCGGTACCGTCTCGTGGTATCTCGCGCTATCACGGAAGTCACGAGAACGGCTGTGTTGTTGTTCGTGCTTACTTCGGTGCGTATGATTAGGTCTTCGTGCTTGACGCTGGGTCGTTTTGACTTCCTTGTGTGCGTTCTGGGTGTTTTATTTCTGATTTATGTGAAGGGTTTTGGTAGTTAGATATGAAATGAGTAAGAATTTATGGTTGGAAGATCGAAGTGACGAAGCCCGGAAATAAACGAAAAATATACACGTCATCTCTCCAGTCTACTGTTTAACATGCAAAAGAGCAGCTTCTGAGCACCTAAATCGCCTCACCACTTGAGTCACCACTTCCAGACCACTTTAAAAGGGATAAGGAAGTGTAGTCAACCGGTTTATTTTAGGGATGTTTTAGGAGAGCTATATTCCTCTTTTTTCGGCATTATAGTTTTCCTTTTGTTTCGTTAGATTTGTTTCTTAGCATGTTGCATTGTTTTTTGTTTGTTTATTTGTTTCCTTATGTGTTTTTATTTGTTTGTTTATTACGTAGAATCATTAATGCTATTCTTATCGTTATTGAATTTATTGGTTATTATCAATATCATCCAGATCATGATTTTACCACAGATAAAATTATCATTATTGTATTCACCAACTAGTTATTGAGTTGACTGCCATTTACTACCCAGCTATAGAATCATCTTAAAGAAATTCAGTGACAAGTTATTACAGTAACACAGTAATGGTATACGCAGACAAAATGAAAAAGCCACAGGAAAAATGAATAATAGATCGTGACGAATGAGAATGGAAAAGAAAATCATTTTCGTTTTGTCTGAAGAGGAAACCTTAGTGTGTTCGAAACGTCACGATTCATTATTTTGCGTTTGTTTTCAAAGTAATTCTAGAAATAAGAGCTCGGGCCGATGATCACGCGCTGTCAGATGTAAATCACTGTCAGAATACAAATCGCCCGATATAATGGGTTTATAAAAAAAAAATTGAAAGATATACCGACCCTCCACCGCCTGAGGCATCTCTCTTCATTATAGAATCAGATGCCGAGTAGTTAATAGTGATGAGGTAGTATAGTAGTCACTTCCCTTTCCCCTTCCTCTCTTCCCACTCTCAGTCAACTCCCTTTTCTTCTCCCTTCCCTTCCACTCCTTTCCATCCCTTCTCTTCTCCCTTCCCTTCCACTCCTTTCACCACTCCTTTCCATCCCTTCTCTTCTCCCTTCCCTTCCACTCCTTTCCATCCCTTCTCTTCTCCCTTCCCTTCCACTCCTTTCCACTTCCCTTTCCACTCCTTTCCATCCTTCTCTCTCCCTTTCCTTCCACTCCTTTCCATCCCTTCTCTTCTCTCTTCCCTTCCACTCCTTTCCATCCTTCTCTTCTCCCTTCCCTTCCACTCCTTTCCATCCTTCTCTTCTCCCTTCCCTTCCACTCCTTTCCATCCCTTCTCTTCTCCCTTCCCTTCCACTCCTTTCCATCCCTTCTCTTCTCCCTTCCTTCCACTCCTTTCCATCTCTTCTCTCCTTCTTCTTCCTTCCACTCCCTCCTCTCTTCCATCCCTTCTCTTCTCCCTTCCCTTCCACATCCTTTCTTCTCCCTTCCCCTTTCCTCCTCTCTTCTCCCTTCCCTTCCACTCCTTTCCATCCTTCTCTTCTCCCTTCCCTTCCACTCCTTTCCATCCCCTATCTTCTCTTTCCACTCCCTGCCTTTCCATCCCTTCTCTTCTCCCTTCCCTTCCACTCCTTTCCATCCCTTCTCTTCTCCCTTCCCTCCCTCCCTCCTTCTCTCCCTTCCCTTCCACTCCTTTCCATCTCTTCTCCTCCCTTCTATCTTCTCTTTTCCCCACTCCCTGATCCTCTCTTCTCCTGGTCTTCCAACCTAACCTCCCCCCCCCCCTCTACCCCTTCATCTCACTCACTTCCCTTCCCTTCTACCCTCTCTCCCCGTCCTTCCCCCTCCTTTACCCTCCACCCTCTTGGCCCCCCCCCACTCACACGTACCCTTCCCCCCTCCCCTCCCCCAACCCTGACTCTTTGGGCTCGTGGTTCTATGCCGTGTTGACCTTTGACCTCGCATAATTTAGACTTTCTGGTACTACCTAATGTGTTATCTTAAAGGTTTGTGTTGGAGCCTTTCATAAATGTTTTGTTTTCTTTACCATGGGTGTGACTAAGTTATGTTGAATCGTGTCTATTTTCGATAATTTTGATTCATGTTTTTTTCTCTTTTATCTCGAGAGAGTTGCTAGTTTGTTTTTGTTTTTTTTACAAAGGAGAAATGAGGAGTCAGTGTTGCTTTGAATATAGAATTTAGGAATGTGTATAATTTTATATTTTTGAATTCGTTGAAAATCAGAATAGTTTCGAAATTTAAAAAACAACTCAGACTTTGATAGAAAGAATATAACTTTGAAGTAACATTGACATAGAAATTAAAGATGGATACAGCTCTGGAATCCGAAATGCCCGTAGCACCATCACATCACCATCAACTTGATACAAATACTCCATATTCAATCAATATTATACAGCAACCAAATCGCTTAAGAGATGATTGACAGACACAGTTGTCAGCCGTCAGTGAGAAGTCTGAACCCTCCCCCTCCCCCCCCCCATCCCCCTCCCTCTAGTCACTTCTGAATGATCTGTTTCATTTTTTTTCATTTACTTATTCATCTTTTATTTGATGAGAATTTTTAATGCGTCGAGGTATTTAAGCCTATTGTGAAGAAATTTAAACGTATTGGTATGGTTGAGATGAGCAGAATAATACATAAAGATGGTATTGTTAAGGCAGCATCCAAATGAAGTGGTGTGTTAATTTCGAAAGGTCATCTGTAGTATAACAAGTAAATCAATTTAAAGATTGACACATGAAAGAAAAAACAAACTTTCTTCGGTTATTTACCCCAGTGTCATAGATAAAATCAAAACCTCATGCACATGGAAGACAAAAATATACATCTTACTCGCATATATTGATTCTAGTCTCCTTGATATCAAAATCTGATCTCAGACTGCTTACACAATATCGGAAATCTTCGCGAAATCTCGCTACTTCTCGAACAATGGCCTCCCTGATGACGTCACGGGTAGCATCATGTCTTACACAATTTCCTCGTCACGAAATGGCAAGACATGAATCATATTTTAGTATGAATTCAACAACAACCTGTCTCTTCAATTCACTGCGGTACCTGTAGGAATCGGATGATAATAATGATGATGGTAGCAATGATAATAATAAAAATGATAACGATGATGAATATGATGATAATGATAGTTATAATGATGATAATAGGAGTACTAGTAATGATAATAATGGCAATGATAATGATAAGCATAATGACAGTAATGAATAATAATGATAATGATCATAGCATTACCAATGGCAATGATAATTTTTAAGATAACGAAAATTATGATATGATGTAGAGAAAGATAGTGATCATTATGATAACTATGACAATAATGACAGTAATGAAAAGTTATAGCAGCAGTGAGAATCAGATAAAGAAAACAATAGCAACAAACAAAACAAAAGCGAGAGGAAGCATCAACTATATCAAATCTCATCCTGCCTCACGGAGGGATGGGCGGACCTACGAATGGGCGTGACTACTTGTGAGGCGCCCACACAGAGCCTCTTACTTGCTAGTGTCTTTAGTCCTCACAAAGTCCTAAGTCCTCCCTAGTCCTCATTTCTTAATCTTTTCCAATCCTCGTCATTCATCAGCCTTCAATCCTCTTATGTTCTCACTCCTCACTCTTCTTGAATTGTCATAATTCCCGTGTCATTCTAGTTCTTACTCATCCTTAATCCTAATTCTTCACTGTTCATTTCTTACTGGTCATCAGTCTCCAATCTTCTAAGTATTTCGTCCTAATTCATTCTTGGTCGTCAGCTCTACATCCTCACTCATTCCTCCTTGGTCCTCATTAGTCCTCACTCCATAGTCATACTCACTACCGAGTCCAGTGCTCTCAATCCTCACTAGTCCCCAGTCCTCGCTCCTCACTAGTCCCCTCCCCTCACTCCTTAGTCCCCAGCTCTAAATCCTCCTTAAAACAACCCTAAAACATTCCTAAAACATAGTCCCTAGTCCTGTAAACGTGTCTATGAGCGGGTGTGCACACAAGTCGAGTCTGGGAACAAGCAGTAATCTTGGGCAGCAATGAAGAAACGGCAGACATCTTGGTAACTGATGCCGACCTGACTATTTTTATAGAAAAATTTATAACCTCTACAATTGTAATATTTGTATTATAATATTTATATTATTTATATCTATAATTTCCCTGCTTAAAACGCCTTAATTTGTTGGCGGTAGAGATAGATTTACAGCTGACAGACAGGGATTAGGTCCGGTCAGAATGCTATAGGCTGACTGTCAGTCGGTCCCTCTTTTATACAAGACTACACGGGATATGGGTGAGGGATTGCGCCGTACTAGGAGGGAGAGAGAGAGAGAGAGAGAGAGAGAGAGAGAGAGAGAGAGAGAGAGAGAGAGAAGAGAGAGAGAGAGAGAGAGAGAGAGAGAGAGAGAGAGAGAGAGAGAGATGCATTCGTGTAAACAGAGCAACGTCTTAAGGAGGGAAGGCCTACGGAATGTCGTACCCGCTTTTGTGCTGACCGAAAGGTTTGGTACGTGTTAACTAGTGTAATTGTATAGGGTGTACGTGCATAAGTAAATAGTAGTATATGTGTGGCAACAGTTGAAGAGGAGAGCTGGACGGAAGGTTTGGTACGTGTGAACTAATGTAACTGTATAGGGCGTATGTTCATAAGTAAATACTATTATATGTGTGTCAGCTGTGTATGCATAAGTAAATAAGTAAGTTGAAAAGGAGAGGTAACGCTTGAGGTGTTTATTAACATGGGGAGGTAGGGGAGGCCTGTGGTCGACTTGCACAAAGGATGGCAGTTTGGCATGGAGTAAAGTGATTCATGGGGTACCTGGTGAGAGTTTTTGGGCATATGGGTAACATGAGCCTTAATAAAAGTCCTTAATCCTCCTTACTCTTTAGTCTCGAGTCCACAATCCTCCTTACTCTTTAGTCTCGAGTCCTCAATCCTCCTTCTTAGTCCCCAGTCCTCGCTCCTTTTTAGTCCCCTTCCTTCACTCCTTAGTCCCTAGCCAAAAATCCTCACTCTTTAGTCTTCTACATCCTCACTCCTCACTAGTCCCCAAGTCCGCAATCCTCCACACTCTTTGGTCCCAAATTTACTAGTCCCTAGTCCTCAATCATTCGCACTCCTTAGTCCTCAGCCTTAATTCATCACTCCTCACTAGTCCCCAGCCCTCACCTCTCCTTAATCCTTAATCCCCATCCCTAACTCCTCAATCCTGTTCATTCTTCACTCCTCATTCCTCACTCCTCAATCCTCGTAACTCACTCCCCAGCCCTAAATCACCCTTCCTCCCTCCCTCACTCCTCAACCCTCCAGCCCTATGTCAATCACTCCTTATTCTCTCTCCCTCGCTCCTCATTGTTCCTCACTCCTCCTCATACCTCTCCTATTCCTCCAGGACGGGGCTTAGTTCCCCTGGGCGGATGTGGTGACTAACCTAATCGACGCACCTCTACCCTTCACGTGGTGATGGCCTTGTTGTTGTTGTTGAGTTGTAATTGGTGGTGTGATTGTGTGATGTGATTTTGTTGTTGTTGTGGTGGTGGTGGTGATTGTGTGATGTGATTTTGTTGTTGTTTGGTGGTGGTGGTGATTCCGTGATGTGATTTTGTTGTTTTGTTGTTGTTTGGTGGTGGTGGTGATTCCGTGGTTATTTTATTGCTGTTGTTGTTTTCTCTTTTTGTTTTGTTTGATTGTATTTCTGTTATTGTTGTTGATGGTAAAGGTGGCGATGTTCAATCTGTGGTGAGTTTGTTGGGATTTTAATATATTTTGTTTTTATTTGATTGTGTTTCTGTCATTGTTGTTATTGATGCGTTTGCTTTTGTCACTGATATCCTTATCATCATCGCTATCATCATCGTCATTAGTGTTATTATTACAGTTGTCCATC
>NW_020869040.1:858962-861462 GCF_003789085.1 Penaeus vannamei | reverse complement strand
TTTGCGTGAGCGTGCTTCTGGCCTACATGGGCTTTTATATAAAACGTTGTGAATGTATAAATTTATTCGTCGAGATGAGCAAACGTCTTGTCGCTTCTACGCGGACTTTCTTCGTCTTAGAGAGAGGGAGATAGGAAGGGGAAGAAGGAATGGGAGAAGAAGGGGTAATGGGGAGGAAGAGAGGAAGAGGAAAATGGAGAGTGGGGGAGAGAAAGGGAATATGAGGGTGGGTAGGAGAAACACGGGGTAATGAGAGAGAGAGAGAGAGAGGGACAGACAGACAGAGCGAGAGAGAGACAGACAGACAGACAGACACTCAGACAAGAGAGACAGAGAACAGACAGAGAGAGACAGACAGACAGACACTCAGACAAGAGAGACAGACAGACAGAGAGCGAGAGACAGACAGACAGACACTCAGACAAAGAGAGACAGACAGACAGACAGAGCGAGAGAGAGAAACAGACAGACAAACAAAGAGAGAGAGAGAGACAGAGACAAACACTCAGACAAAGAGAGACAGACAGACAGACGAGAGAGAGAGAGAGACAGACACTCAGAGAGAGAGAGAGAGAGAGAGACAGAGAGACAGAGAGAGAGAGAGACAGACAGAGAGAGAGAGAGAGAGACAGACAGCAGACAAAGAGAGACAGACAGACACTCAGACAAAGAGAGACAGACAGGCAGACAGAGCGAGAGACAGACAGACAGACAAACAAAGAGAGACAGACAGACAGACAGACAGAGCGAGAGAGACAGACAGACAGACAAACACTCAGACAAAGAGAGACAGACAGACAGAGCGAGAGAGAGAGAGAGAGAGAGAGAGAGAGAGAGAGAGAGAGAGAGAGAGAGAGAGAGAGAGACAGGGCAGACAGAGCGAGAGAGAGACAGACAGCCAGACAAAGAGAGACAGACAGACAGAGCGAGAGAGACAGACAGACAGACAAACACTCAGACAAAGAGACACAGACAGACAGAGCGAGAGAGAGAGAGAGAGAGAGAGATAGCCAGACAAAGAGAGAGACAGACAGACATACAGACATACAGGCAGACCAGAAAAAGAGACATCGATCAAGCTTCAGACAGACAGAAACAGAGTGAAAAAAAAAAAAGAAAAAAAAAAGACGAGAGAAAGAGACAGACAAGACAAGACACCCAAATGACCGACAGACAGAAAGAGAAATGAAACTCAGACACTTCTGGCGTAATAACAACCACCGGACAGTCCGCACAGATCTTTATCGCCGTCGCCATTGTAAGGAGGCTGTGTCCGTCCCTCTTGCCGGGCTGCAGGAAGTTCTGTGGTGCAATTAGTCTCGTGTTGGCGACTTTCACCTTCACTTCGAGTCTCGGAGGTTTGGTTGCGGGAGATGGGCAAGGGTGGAGGGGTGGAGGGGTGGGGAGCAAGGGTGGTGGGGTTGGAGGGGCAAGGGTGGTGGGGATAGGGGATGGAGGGCAAGGGTGGTGGGGTGGGGGAGGAGGCTAATGGTGAAGGGGTGAAGGGGGTGGGGAGATGGGCAAGGGTGGTGAGGGTGGAGGGTAAAGGTGAAAGGGGTGGGGGTGGGGGAGATGAGTAAAATGTGAAGGGGATGGGATGAGAGAGGAGGGTAAAGGTGAAGGATGGAGGGAGGAGGGTAAAAGGTGGAGGGGTGGGGGATGGCCAAGGGTGGAGGGATGGGGAGGAGGGTAAAAGGTGAAGGGGGTGGGGGAGATGAGCAAGGGTGAGGGGGTGGAGGAGATGGATAAAGGTGGAGGGCGTGAGGCAAGGGTGGAGGGGGTGTATGGATGAGGGTAAAGATGAAGGGGGTGTTGGGGAGAAAAGGGTGGGGTAGGGTAAAGGTGGAGGGAGTAGAGAAAGGTATAGGTGGGGTTTGGGAGAAGGATGAAGGTGGAGGGGGAAGTGATTGGGGAGATGGGCAAGGGTGGAAGGGGTAGGGGTGGGGGAGCAAGGATGGAGGGGGTGACGGAGGGCAAGGCTGGAGATTGGGGAGCTCTACGTCTACCTCATCCTTTCCCTCTCCCCTTCTCCCTCTTCCGCTCTCCTCTCTTTTCATCTTCTCCTCTTTTATTACAACATCCCCTTCTTCTACACTAACGTCCATCTTTCTTATCTTTTTTTCTAAACATAAAGATACAATTTACGCTTCTCGCTCTTCCTCCGAGTGACCCGCCTCCCTTCTCCCGCTCCGGTTCAAAACCTTAATCAGAATGACCTTATACGCCCTAGAGAGAGGGAGAGAGGGGGAGGGGGAGGGGGGTCGATAGAGAGAGACAGGGAGGGTAGAGGGGAGGGAGAGGGGGTAGATAGAGAGATAGAAGGGGAGGGGGAGAGTAAGAGGGAGGGGAGGGGGAGAGGGAGTGGGGGTAGATAGATAGAGAGAGGGGGGGGAGGGAGAGGGAGGAAGAGAGAGAGAGAGAGAGAGAGGAGGGGAGAAGGAGTGGGGAGAGAAAGAGGGGGGTAGACAGATAGAGAGAAAGGGGGGGGAGTCAGAAGGAG
>NW_020869040.1:837921-842921 GCF_003789085.1 Penaeus vannamei | reverse complement strand
CTGATTAAAAGAAATCAGAAAATTAATTGGAACATCAATCTTTCCAGAACAGTTCTTATCCGATTTACCCCCCCCCCCCCAGTCCCTTGCCCGTTGTTGTCGTGGGGAGTCTTAGGAGACGGAGACTAATTTTGCATGGTCTTTTCCTCCTCCAGCTTTTTGTTTCTTTTTCACTATTTTTACTGCCTCCCGTAACTCTTTAACCCTCAAAAAGTCTATGCACTTGACCCTTGTCTGTAAGATCCAGAACTGGTTGTTCTATCTATCCACACGTCATAAGTCTGTCAGATTTTGCTGGGTACCCAGCCATGTTGGAATCCCTGGCAATGAACAGGCAGATATTATTGCACGCTATGCCGCAATGTCCACATCACCACAGCCACGCTTTCGCATTTTCCAGCTACGGATTATTACCCCCACTTTAAAACCTTCGTGTATACCCGATGGCAATCGTTTTGGTCAAACCTCCACAATAATAAATTACATACTTTAAAACCATCAATCTCCTCTTTGTCATCTCCATTTCACAGGAACAGACGTTGGGAGACGGCCATCGCACGCTTACGTATTGGCCACACCCGCCTAACGCACGGCTATCTAATGTCACGCTCTGACCTGCCCCTATGTCCTCTATGTACTGTCCTTTCAGTTCCACACATTCTGTTCTGTTGTCCTGTCCACGCTTTAATACAGCACGTATCTCTGCTTTTCCACACCTATCCTCCCTTCACTGACTTCCCAACATATCAGACATTCTTACAGAATCCGACAGCTTCTGCCTTGACAACCTGTTCTCCTTCCTCAGACGCATAAATATCCTTCACTTGATCTAATTCCCTCACCTAAACTGTTATTTGAAGGCTATTAAAAAATGCGTTTTTTTTAATTGCGATCATTTTTTGGCAATTTTTTGTAAACCTGAAAAACTTTTTTATATAGGAAATTAAGGCAAATTTTGTATGAAACGCAATGTCAGTCTCGATTTTATTGATGGTTATGTTGATTTTCATTGTAAAGTATGCTACAGTGTGAGCCAATAGCCAGACGCAAGCGATGTGGACAATGGGGAAAAAAATTGAGAGGGGCTTCGCCCCCCTCCGGACGATTTATATGAATTTAGTACCAAAAGGCGCAGAATGCTAAATTACACAATATATCCAAATTTGAAAATAGGTTGGATATTTTTTTTTATTAATGGTTTTACCCCACCCACACACCCCATTTTCCCTATTTTTAGGGACAAAGCCCTTAAGAAAAAAGAAGTATCCAAAAACAAAGCTTAAGGTTGCAATACCACAGTGGTATCCGACATATGCATAAGGTGAAATACATATATGCACTAATATACCCCACAAATAGACATTGGTAATATTATTTTGCAGTGTGCATAAAATGTTATACTGATATTTTCATTAATCATTAGTATGTGGAATCAAAATCACTAGGCTTTTTAGAGTGAAGTTGGATCATATACCAATAGACATATAAAGAAGTAGATAGTGAGCTGACCTTGGCATAATGAGCAGCAAAGGTAACTCCATTGGTTTGTCACAGGGGACCAAAGTTGCCTGCATTCATTAACAATAGACAGTTTTTCCTATGGCTCCCCCTCCCCCATCTATTTCTTCTTGTGGTAGGGTGGCTTAGGAGATGGAGACTGAGGCCCAAGGAAGGGGATCACCCCTACCTTGGGCCTCAGTCTCCATCTCCTACCTTGGGCCCCAGCCTTCGCCTCATCTAATTTTGCATGGTCTTTCTTCTCCCCGTCTTCTTTCGTATATTTATCCCCGTCTCCTGTCTCAAACAAATGTAGCTTTGTGTCAGTCATGAACAGCCTCTAGGAGCCATGGGCACGATATTCCCTTCATTAGCCACCTACTCCTTACCCTTATGAGGACCCTGAGAGGCAAATTGTTTCTTTTCCCCATTTTATTCAGGCTCACCAAGGCCAGTAATGAAGATTCTTTATCCTTATTAGGGGCATTAGGGCTTGCCCCTTCATCAACTAGGCTATCTGAACTTGACTTTCGTTGGATTTCCGACCCCTGCCTCTCCTCTGACCACGGTTCCGACCGCTGATGATAATACTTCCACAATGTTTATCGACTCTATCCATTCCGAACCACCCTCCCAGGTCATTGTTCAACCTTCTCCCAACATTCTCCAGTCCATCTCCTACTGCACAGTCTTCTTCATTGTCTACCCTTTCCTGCGTTATTGCTATTCCCTTATTACTTCAACCTTATTGTCCTGCCCCCACAGAACTACTTCACCCCACACCACCCCATCTTCCTTTCTTCCTCGTCCTTCTACTGCTTCCACCTCTGCAAACCTTTTGAGTACTCTCTTTGACCCGGCCAAGTGGGATCGAGTCTTTGTGATTCCCTCCACAGCTCCTTACTCTGACAATACCCTTCTCTTTCAACAATGTCTCCAAACCAAATAGGCAAAGTTTCCTTTCGCAGTCGCTCCAATCGTTCACACCTGGTCACAGTTACATCAGAATCTTAATTTCATGCACTATCTAATCTGACCTCACTGGCAAACTCTTTCATGCTAAACCTTACCCATCTCTTAATACTTGTACTGGAACCGTCTCTGTTCCCCGACTGCTTGTCCTATCTACAACAATTAATGGTCAGATGGTGAAAATTACTTACCTGCCTTGCTGATTATGATGCAGTAGCAGTACAGTGCTACACTATTCTTCCCAGAGACCAGTCCCATGCCAATATTGCCAAGATTAGCTTCCGCAAATATGACCTCTCCCACGAAGTTTAAATTAGTGGAGTATCCTACCATGTCTGGCCATATCGACCCCTTCCTTGTCAGTGTGAGGTAGCAGTTCTGAGATTCAAACTAGACCTTATTCTACGTGAAACCAGACCGGAAGCACGGAGATGAACTTTTCTCTCTGTTCCATAACTGTCCTATGCTCTCCCCCCCCCCCCCATTTTCTCAAGATGTCAGCATCTTCCCTTGTATCTCTTCCTTCTGCCCTGATCTATCCTACCTCTACCACTCCCCTCTCTCAGTCCATTTCCTTTTCCAGTCTAAATCCAGATACTCCAATCTCTACTACTTCTCTGCTGCCTAACCCTCCTCCATCTCACTGTCGCACAAAACAACCTAAACGTTCCACTCCATCTTCGCCTACCACCTCCTTTTCTTCTACTCCCCGATCATCTATCCCCTCTCCACCTCCTCACAAGAGAACCTTTGTTTCCCACCCAACTCCTCTCCAGAAACCTGAGGACATCCAAAGAATCCTTGACATGACCCAAAAGAATTTCCGATCCCTCACCCACCCTCCAATAACTCTGCTCCTATTCCCTCTACATTCAAAGTATTTACCCATATCCATCCTCCTCCCACGCAAGTTTCCCCTACCCCTCTTCCTCCCATTCTTTTTCCAATACACCCCATCTTCTCCATTATATTTATCTTTCCCACCTGGCTGTACATGTGAATCCCTTCTGTCGCAACAGTGATCTTTTGCGGATCCCTCCCCTCCTGAAATTCTTCCTGATACTTCACCACATTCCCTAGTCCCCATATCTCATTCTCCGGGTTCTTCTCTTGTTACTTGTCGAACAACCATCTTTACCTGTACTACCCAATGATTGTTTCTTAACAGCTCTTTTGCCAGTTTTCCTTAACGTTTCTATTGCTTCCCAAGCCACATATACACCATTTCATCCAGTCACCCTATGCCCTTAACCCTTTCTTTTACTAATCTCTGATTTACTTCATTTGCACCCCTCTTCGCTCCTTTTCCTGTCATGCTATTTAAAAATACTGTACAGCCTTTGATATCTTAACATTTTATCTTACTCGTTAACTCTTTTTAACCCTTTTCGCCACAATACTTAATCATAGTGATATATGATCTTTGTCTAGCACATTAACCATCCAATAGCTCTATGCCAGGGATACCAAAAAGAAAAGTCTAACGCAAGCCACACCTGTGCACGAGCATTTGCTGTGTGCAGTCTTTAATAACACTCAAATTCTATGAGGAAATACAGTTTCAAATATTATACAGTAACAATTCAAATATTCTAATAACTATTCAGCACACGATTAGAGGACAGGTTATAAGGGAATAAACATACATCTAATACTCAGTGTTTTTGTACGGAGATATTGAACACAAGGATGTAACGATGAAGTGTAAGGAAGTTAATAGTTCTATCAGTAACCATGAAGACCAGTAAGCAATATTAAGTAATGCTTAAATACTTTTTGTCCTCCAGCCTCCTGGGGAGGTGGGCTTTGCCACTTCTCCGCAAAGAATATCCACACCGGCAGAACAATTTGTTAATGGGGATGCTAGGAGGAGCAAGTAAATCAGTTCATGGACACCGGCATGCGGCCAAGCCAGTATGAGGCCTGTGGGGCAGGCCCCAAGGGAACCCCACAAAGGGACCTTGGACCCCACAGTTCAGTTCAGTAAGATTTACAAAGTCTAGCTATGCCCGGGACTTTTCTCAGGAGTGGCCTCCCTTTCTATGGGGGCAATATCGGCGGGGGTGGCAGATGTGGCGTCTGCCTGGAGTGACTGCCCGAGGTTTAACCTCAGTTCGGCTGTCCAGGTAGAAGCTTGGAACATCCGGTCTTTGCGACGGGTTGATTGATTACCTCTACTATCGAGGTGGCTGCCCTCTCGAAGGTTAGAAGACCTGGCAGCAACACGGTCGGTGTGGATGGGTACACCTACCACTAGTTAGGCCGTAGCGATGGTCACCATCTCTAGGGCTCAGCCACGGCATAGCCATCTCCAGCCAACTCCAACCTTCGGTAGTGTAGGTTACCCCAGTTGATGAGCGTACAATGGCACAAACTGAAGCATGCTATTGGATTCATGGCTCTTAATGTTGCCTAAGCTCCTACCGAAGCATGAAAAATCAATGTGAAAGAGATGTTCTACGCCAAACTCGCATTTGTGGCAGATAATTGTCCCCAGTGAGACAATTTTACTGGTAGACTTCAGTGCGGGA
>NW_020869040.1:830421-832921 GCF_003789085.1 Penaeus vannamei | reverse complement strand
AAATCATACAACTTTCTCCTTCCTCCTGAATCGAGTGTCCTTACAAAAGAACTATATTCTATCCTCTTTGCTTTTCAGCACATTACCTCCATCTCTTTCTCATCCTTCACCATCATTATCAACTCACATAGCTCAATCTCACTCATACTATCCATACACCCTATCAACCCTACAGTATGTAAAGTACAAGATCAGTTGTTTTATATGTCTACATGACAGAAAATGGCTAAGTTTTGCTGCCAGCCATGTCAGGATCCCTGGCAATGAACAAGTAGATGCCTTAGCACAATCAGCAACCCACCAGCCCTGCGTTTCACACATTCCAGCCATTTACCACTACACCCACCAAAACTTTCCTCCATAACAGTTGGCAATCCTTCAGGTCTAACCACCACCAAAATACAAACCATCAAACCTTGATCAGCCACATACCACCAGAACAGACACTGGAAGACTGCTCTTGCCTGGTTACAAATGTCACACCCACCTCACACATTCATACCTCATGTCACATTCCAACCCACCCCTATGCTCCTCATACAATGTTCCTCTTTCAGTCCCACATATCCTACTGTCCTGCTCCTGCTCTATTAACCCAATGTCAATGGGAAAATCGTGTGTTCCATTTGGCAATTCTTGGTTAAATGTTTCTGCACATAGATGGTTCTGCCAATGCTTAGCCACAAAGGAGTCAATTAGTAGATCTTGTGTCCTCACTTTTCCTTGAAAAATCAGGGAAACACTTTTTTTTACTATTTCTATATATATTGACACTGTTATTTATGTTATAAACATAAATAATATTAGAAAATATTATTGAAAATCAAGGAAAAGGGTAAATAGGTGAGACAGGCAGTTCGCGTAATTGGCACAATACTTGTGGAGCCATTTATTTGTAGAAACAATGACTAAATTCAACATACAATGGGCAGTAGCATGTATGTACATGCCATGCCCAGTGGCTTGGGGTTAAAGCCTGTAACCTTGCATTTCCTTTCTTTTCTTCTCTTGGCTGACCCCCCAACCTGTCAGACATCCTCACAAAATCCCACACCTTTACCATTGACAACCTGTTTTCCTTCTTCAGACACATACATACGCTCCATTTGATCTAATCATCCTTTATCCTAAACCTTTCCTCCTATCAATCCCTATGGTACCCCATTGACTCCCTCTCTTTCTACCCTATTCACTACCATAGTGTCTTACAATGCCATGTGACCGTTGAAACCTAAAGTATTTCATTCTAATAAAGAACTTGGTAATTCTTTACAGTATAGACTCACTCACCAGAGAGTCCCCAACTTCATGTCAAAAAACATATTCAATCTAAGTTGCCGTAACTGAGCGTGCCGTTCGGCACTGCCCGAGGGGAGGGTTGATGGGGGGGACTTGCCCTGCAACACCCCCCCGGGTAACATCATCTTCACCACATATACATGGCAAGATAGAGCTGAAACTCAAGAGCACTAATTTATCAGACTTTGGCTGAGAGCAGCACTTTCCACATAATTTTTGTGGCATTCCAGTTCTTGTCTGCATATTATATCTTTTACTATAGACTGCAACTATTTGTCCTCTGTAGTAATATCATATACAATTTAATGTGTCCATACCATAAAGATTAACCAAGAACTCCTTGAAATCCCTCCCACCACCATAAACTAGATGACCTGTGAGGTCTTGCACATTTATTTGTTTAAATCATTAAACTGTAAACAGACATGTTACAATCCCGTGAATATTCATGATTTTGTAAAGGAATTGTGCTTTGGATGTAGAATGGTGTCTGCATCACTGGGGTCTAACACGGTATGGGCGTCATGTGATTGATGGCCATACTGAAAGGGTTAAAACTTCCTAATGTTACACCATTTTGGGGTAGATTGATAAATAAACTGTGTACACAAAGGAACTAAACAGCCACAATAAGGAGGGGTGATACAAAATGAGGCATTGATGATGTAAAGAGCCTTTCATTAAGATCATAAATAGTGTGCATTTTCCAGACACTGACCTCGGTAGTGAAGGAGAACAGAGAGGAAAAGAAGAGTATGCAGGCATCAAGGAGCAGTAAGTACCTCCACTGATATTCTGATCTAATACTTGGTTACCAAAGAGTCAATTACTGGCTTGATCTTGCCTGTTAACCTCATCGTTGGATTGTCAGAAAAAAGTTATATTTCTGTTACAATTGTTATTACTGTTGTTTTTACTGTTATCATCACTATATATTTCAAATTATTCACAATATTAACCCAATTTCGCCAGGAAAATATTGCATTCACTTTAGTATCGTTTTGTTAAATGTTTCTGCACATAGATGGATCTGCCAATGCTTAGCCAAAAAGGAGTCAATCAGTAGATCTTCTGACCTCTTTGAAATAGCAGGAAAATTCTCTCTCTCTCTCTCTCTCTCTCTCTCTCTCTCTCTCTCTTCTCCCTCTCTCTCTCTTCTCCTCTCTCTCTCTCATCTCCTCTCTCTCTCTCTCTCTCTCTC
>NW_020869040.1:801048-826048 GCF_003789085.1 Penaeus vannamei | reverse complement strand
TGTTAATTAGCAGTGTCTGCATTTACTAATTCATCTATTTTATGCATTCATTGGTCATTTATTTTTATCTAATTTCTTCAACATGTTTTGGTTGTTATTTATGTTATTACAAAAACCTTGGCATGTGCGTTTCAAGTACTCAAGTTCAGCATTCACTGACAAAATTCCGGTGAGAAATGTTTCATGTTCAGTGGTTTTGTACAAGAAATTGACTATAGTATCTATCACAGCTTAATATGTAAGCCCATCAAGTGCCCCAATTACCAAAAAAAAAAAAAATTATTAGAAGCCGAGCCAACCAGACAATATACAGAGGTGAAGGAAAGTTTGGTGTCACGAGGTTAAAGCATTTGGTTTATTCCTTAAGGTGTGGACACAGCTCTGTCTTGCCGTACATACTGAGGTGAAAAGAATGTTTCCTGGGGGGTGTTGGGGGGCAGAGTCATAACCTCTTAGATTGTTGAAGAAAGCTTGTGACACGGAGTTAGCTTGGATTATTGGTCAGGATGTATTGGGTGGTTTGAATCCCTGTAGATTTTTCCAAATGATGGGTTGAATTCCTGTAGAGGTTTTCGTAAGTTTATGCATCAGTCTGTAGATTTTCAAAGATGACGGACATGTCTGTAGTTTCATAAGCCAATTTTAAACATTTTTTGAGCTGGTTTTACCATTTTTGTTCTCCGTTTTTCTCATTTCAGCCAGTTTTACCCCTTAGTTTCCCTGAAATACTTCTTGCCCTCCCCTGCTATCGGCACTCAACTAATCAAGATTGTAGGCTCTGATTGCAGCGGAAATTATCACCAGATTCGTTCTTGTCATTCGATAATAAATATGACAGATAATTTCTGAGAATTCCTGATTGTCGTAAAAGATAAAATAACCAAAAATTGTGACACCCTATTAGTATCTTAAATTCTTTATTTTTTATAAGCAGTGGTTGTCGAGTATTGTCCAAAGGGTATAATTTCAGTTTCATATAACCAAATTGTATAAGGTAATTTGCCTGTTATGGATGGATCAATTAAAAAATAAGATAATTTTTATACAATAATACTGCCTAACGGATTGCAATGAGTTTGGTATCAATGAATTTCTTTCACTCTTGTACCTAAATGTATAAAATCCCCAAAGCCCCATATTCTTGGCCCGATAGCAGGGAAGGGCATGAGAGGTACCAGGGAAGGTGCGGGTAAAATAGGAATGATGTACATAAAATCAGTCACTATATTGCTGCTCCTCAACTTCCACCCCCCAAAAAAACTAAGAATCCTCTACGCATTCACAGCAGGAGAGAGTGTTGGACAGTCTCAGCATCGTCATTACTGCATGTCTGTCATACCGTCTCTTCTGCCATGAATATGTTGTGGATTCTTTTTGTTCCATTTCAGGGGTTAGGAGTAGCAGCCCCCCCATGGGGGATTCGCAGGTCACAGCCACATGCATTAGACAATATAGTGACTGACTCTCTGTATATTATTTATATTTAACTCTGCAATTTAACTGTTACCTTTTATGGCCTCCTATCGATGCCAAGATTGTCACTAATTAGGTAGTTTTTTTTTTTGTGTGTGTGTGTGTGTGAAATAATTTATATATATATATATATATATATATATTATATATATATATATATATATATATATATATATATATATATATATATATATATATGTAGATAGTAGAGAATGAGAGGAACCCATCAATATGAAAATCATTGGAATTTGTTATGCAGAACTATTGTGTCAAATTACCTAAAAGAAGTAACTTTTCATCTATGGTATTTCCTTTGCAAATTGAGAATTTGAAAGGGTATTTGTTATTGAAAGTGATGCACCCTCCAGAGACAAAGTTCCAAAACCAGGGAATCATGTGAGCCCAAAATCCCAAATCTAACCTTTCCTACCTTCTTTTTATTTCTTTAACGGGGGGAAAAGCCTGTATTTATGCATTTTGGTATAGATGACAGACTTGGATAAGTGATTTTATGCTTACCAGTACTTTCTGCTGATATTTTTATACCTAATGCAGATGTTTATCTTGATCTTTACAGCTTCTAAAGGTAATTCTATATGTATATTTATAACAATGAAAGGCTTTTGTGCAGACAGATATTATGAAGAAGTCTTTTAATTATGCTTGGGGAAAAAAAAGCTCCTGGAGCATAGATTATAATTGAGCATTTTAAGGTCAGAGTGAACTTCACTCAGGATTAAGGATGAATAAAAAATTGGTAGATGATATTCTTGTAGAAGACAAAAAGTTATAGTCTTTGGTACAGGAAATAATCTGCTACAGATGATATGCCACAAGTAAAAGCTAAAGATTGCCGATAGTGCCACTTACAGCCTAAGTCCACTTGGTGCTACTGTTTCAGCTCAAAAAAATTGCTAAGAAATGTAAGCATATCACCATGAGTTCTTGTGCCACATAGCAACATTTGTAATAGAGAATGGTTAACTAGGGATACTTTGTAATCTGAACTTTCTCAGTGACCATTGTATCCCCAAAATAGGTAAACAATATCAGAGCTATGATAACATGAAACTCAGTACAATCCTTGCATTCAATAAGGGGCTACAAAAGCTTTGTTATATTACTTTACACTTTGGTCTCAGGGACTTAAAATCATGTACAGAAAAGGTTTGGTTACAAACAGACGAGAATGAAGGATGAAAACTAATTTTGTAAGACAATTATGATTAATTACTGATACTTGAGTGATTCTGTTAGTCATTCTCAGAGCTGTTGTAATTATTTAGCATTCTAAGAAATTCATCTTTAAACACGCCACATTGATCTCAAGGCTGTCACCATTCTTCTAATTGCATATTCTGTGAGGGATATTAGCAGTAGCCTCAGCTTGCAAAAATGTATTTCTTGGAGGGATGATAATTCTGCAGTGAAATGTCAGGTTATGTAGAACTGTTGTAGGAATCATTACTATTTACTGAAGACTATAACACCTCTCACACATTTGATTTCTTTTGGCACAAGGCAGAGACTGCAAAGGTTTTTAACTCCATTCACTCATTCAAAGTATACCTTGAAGTGCAGAAAAAAAATATGTATATGTGTGTGTATATATATATATATATATATATATATATATATATATATATATATATATATATATATATGTATGTATGTATGTATGTATACAAAAAGTGTTGTGTGTATGTAGCCTAAGCTTCACATCTTTTTCTGTTTACTTTTTTTTTCAAATGTTTCTAAGTTAAAACAATATCAAATGTAAACTAGTGATATGATGTTTTGGAAAATACATGTCTATCTCAATCTCAACTAGAATATAAGTTTTTCTTGTAGCATTCAAAGTGGCTTGTTTAATGTTATAAAAATTTAATAAATGGGCACCAATTCAAAAATGCAAAAGTTGGCACAGGACTGTGACTTTCTGGATACAAGCCAAACACAACCCACTCACTTACAACTTCTATTTCCTCTTATGGGGGCATGTGCATTGATTCTCATACTAAGCCCAATTTATGGTTGATATTCAAGTGGGTTCATTTTTCTTATAACTCTTTTCTTGTTCTTTTCTTCCTTGTTTTCCATGTTCCCCCACAATATAGCTGAAGGGTGATAGCTACTGATACACAGTAGTTTTACTTCATAGTAAACTTGAGGTTCCCATATATTGAGAACAAAATTTTATATCTGATGTTTTTATCATTATAACCCTTCCTTCAGTTGGATTTTACAATGGTAAAGCTGAATTGTATGTCATTAGGATGCTACATGGGATGCGTTTAAGGGAATCACAATTTTCAAATTGTTTTCTTCTCTGCCCGTAGGTCTTGAGATACTGGCTTCAAAATGAATAACAGTCCTCATGGGATGGCGCCTTGGCATGGAGGCAACCAAGGACAGGGAGGAGGAGGTGGAGGTTGGTTTAGTGGACCCCCTGGACCTTTCGGAGGGTATGGCCATTCATACAATGGGCCACCAGGACCTCCGCCTGGATGGAATGGGTATGGCCCTGCAGGGGGAGCTGGATATGGAGGCTATACAGGCTATGTAAGTAGACTAGTACAATTTTGTGTCATGTATTTTTATTGTTTATGATTTTCTACGATCTAATTAAGTGATGCATGTAATTTTCTTATGCAGAGCTTTATTCTTCATTATTCAGTTAATATTTTGCTTTTTTGTTGCTCCCATTATAAATATGATAATGTTATATATTATAGATATTTTAAGTTTTATAATATGAATTTAGTCCGGTTGTTTTGTGTATTTTATTTGGAATTCTTGATTATGTATGTTCACTTATTTTCCTTGAAACCTATGAAGGGCTGCCAAGATTAGTAGATGATATATATGTACAAGGCTAACAGAATGGTACTTCCTTGTTGATTACCTTAACAAAGGATTATCTTTATTAGAATGAAAGATCTATTAGTATTAGAATGTATTTGTATGTCACTCAAGTAGACTTGTGTCACATTGACCTTTTTCTGGTAAATACTTGTTGTGATATTAGCAGTAGTGTTGATTTCTATAGTGTATTATCAAATGTATTTTATTTAAGAGCCTGCTTTTTCCAGCAGGCTCCTTGGGGATATGGCATTCCACATGGAATGCCTGGTCCTTCACCAGCTTCACAGCAGCAGTCAGAAGGGAAAAATGTTGACAATTCTGATGATAAAGATAAGAATAATGGGGGAAACAGCAATAATCCCCCCCTGCCTCCTGGTCCTCCACCTAACCAGAATTCAGAAATGGGGAACCAGAACAAAGGCAACATGTCAAATAACTCACTCTTAAAACAGAATGATAATGTTAGTCCACAAAAGTCTGATGTACCATCTCACAATTTTGGAAATCAGAATTTTGGTCAGGGCTACAATCAGAATTTCTATCAGTCATATGGCCAAGGTTTTGATAACTTCAATGGTTATAACGGTGGTTGGTATGGCCCAGCTGGACCTCCTCCAAGGGGTCCACCTCCCAATTTTAACCAGAATCAGGTAGGAAGAGGAATGTCAAACAATGCAGGAAGTGGACCTGTTAAATTCAGTCTCCCTGTGAAGAAGGGTCTGGGATATAATGCCTTACATCAGCCAAATCACGGCCAACAGCATCAGCAGCAGCAACAACAGCAACAACAACAGCAACAGCAGCAGCAACAACAACAGCAGCAACAGCAGCAGCAACAACAACAACAGCAGCAGCAGCAACAACAGCAACAGCAGCAGCAGCAACCACAGCAAATGATGATGATGCAGCAGCATAAATCACAACAGCAGCAAAGACATCAACATCTTAATAATGCAAATACACACCAGAAAAATAATAAGAAGAACAAAAACAGGGGCAAGAATGTCATTATGTCAAATAATCCCTGGACGAGCAACAATTTCTTGAATAAACAGCAAAACATGTTAGGTTCTGTTGGCAAAGAAAATACAGAAGCAGAGTCGTTAATGAATAAAGGCAAAACAGAAAATGAAAACCAGGATGTGGGGAACAAAGGCCAAGATACAAAAAGTGCCGTCCTCCAATCCAAGGCAATAAAAGAGATGACAGGATTGGTAGCCAATGGTGACTGGCCAGAAAGTTTGAAGTAAGTGTTGTTCGATTGTAATGTTCTATGTTGAATTGATGACACACTTTGTCAAATAGATTGTACTCTACTTGATGTTTTTTGTATTGATATGCTAAAATGGCAAAGGGAGTGTTGTTTTACTAAGTCCTTGTGTTATTGATTTATTTTCTGACATTTTATGTCTTTGTTATTTATTTCAGAACATATGTAAGTAGATGTTTTAAACGCTGTGTTACTGAACTGGACAAGGACCTGGTGGAAATTTGCTTGAAGGGAAAACTTACTCAAGCAGCAAATAATGGAACTCTGTGGACAAAGGTACAGTTGCTTTCATAGTATCTTAATAAAAATTGAATGGCAAATATTTTATTGATTTTATTTTTATTGTTTATATTGTTTTTACTATCTATTTCAGAATTGGGAAGAGGAAGAATTACCCAGTATACAAAGTGAATCTACTTCAAATATAATATCCCATATCAAAAGCTGGAATACTGGAACTGATGCAGGGTCTGATAATAGCTCTTCAAGCCCTATGAAGCTGCAGGGAAAGAAAGGAATGAAGAAAAATATTACCCCAGCATTTGGGTCAATGAGAGGGATGAGGTCAGTTCTCTTTAGTACTGCTTAATAGGTACTTATTTTCTATGCCAATTCCTAGATCTGTAAAGAAACAAAGTAATGATATTTAATGAAAGAAAAAAATTACCCATTAGATCCATTTGCATAGTGGAAATCAGTGCCGAAAATATGGGCAGTGGGTTTCGTAAGTAGCCAACATCCTTGGTGTGTGGCGCGAAAGCTAGGCAGATGCGAACACGCATGAGCAGTGACATGACTCTGTGCCTCCCCTTTGCAAAGTTATTTTGTGTAAACTTTTTCCAGTGACCATATTTGTCTTTTGGTTTGCTTTATCCGGATAGAAATAACTTATTTTCATTCCACAAACTCCATATCATCCCTCTTTGTCGTAAATATATGGAGCATTTGGCTATTTGTGTCATATCTCATATTTTTGTAATTTTAATTTTCTGTAATTATTTGTCTTCTGATTTGCTTTATCCAGATGGAAATAACTTATTTTCGTTCCACAAACTCCATATCATCCCTCTTTGTAGTAGATATATGGAGCATTTGGTCATTTGTGTCATATCTCATATTTTCGTAATTTCAAATTTTCTGTAATACAACCTGCACCACCGGTCACAACGGCCAGGAGTACAATGCGTTTCATGAGAATAACGTCTCCCCTGGAGCTGGCACTCTTCCAATCACAGCTTACACATATTACATTCCACATTCGTTTATCAATGGAAATAATGCTAAAACCCTCTTCTTTGGGCCAAATTATTCAAATCGCACTCCAGAGGTTTGTGTACTTATGGCGAGTTTTTTCCATCACCCTGGCCGCCTTCACTCATGACGGCAGGTTCGTGTCACCTGGCCCGCAGCCATTTTACCCAGTGATGGCATGTTCGCATCACCTAGCCCTCAACCCAAATTTTTCCATAATGGGACTGTTAGGTCACCCGGATTGTAGGATTAATTGAAGTATAGTAATGATTTACTTGAGTATTAGTGGTTGATTCTTTATGTATCATGTGTCCTATTGCATGTAGGGAATGTAAAATTTATTAGTTACTGTTTTCTTGTGAATCGTACTAAAGGATGTACCTTTCCAAGTCTGATTCTCGGTTTCATTCAAGATCAAGGTCTCGCTCACGGTCGAAGTCAAGATCAAGGTCAAGATCAAGGTCAAGATCAAGATCACCTGGTTATAGAAGAGGGAGGCGAGATAATAGGCGTAACCGACATTCTTCCAGCTCAGATGATGAATCAAAAGGCTTTATTAGATTGAACAAGAGAGGAAGAAGCCCAGTCAACATGAAGGGCAAAGGGAACAAGAAAATGAAGGGGAAGGGCAAGTGAGTAAAACTTTCCCCTTTCTGTTGCTTTCCTTCTACGTGATATTTGGACTGCATTACAATATTCACATTGTTGGTGTGGCCTGGTGAGTGTCATGCACCGGCCACGTCTAAGAGGGGCCCAGGATGCTAGCCCAGTCAGCCATGCACACTCCCCAGAGTGGAGGTTAAGTGAACGCCAATGTTTCTCCCAGAGACTTTGGGTTAAGAAATGCCAGAATACATGATATTTAGACAACTCATTTCACCAGGCCCTTACAAATCCTAAAGACTAAAACAGTATATTAAAAAAAGATTAACCCAGTGATATTGTCATGCTTAGACCGCACCAATTTTATTTGTTGCTTCTTTGAATTTTCAAAAAAGAAAATGGAGTGACAAGGCAGGGGGTAGGGTGAGATCTAGGGTGAAGATGTATGTCTTATAGAACATAAAGAATAGCAGGATTATTTTCAGCTTTTCATGACATCTTCGAGGTAATGAATCTCATCCTTTGGTCTATTACTACAATTCTGAATGAAGAACATTGCTTTTGACTGAATTTGTTTGTGTTGCATTTACTACTAATATTGTAATTTTTGTTTTGTATGATGTTAATCCAAAGTTTAATAAGCCTGTAACATTAAAAGACAAACAACTCAAACCCAAAAAACCAAAAACCTATACAACAACAAAGGTTTGCTGTGTTGGGTCCCTTTCCACTAGCATTTTGTTGTCTTCCTTGGCATCCAAACTTTCAGCTTTACTATATATATATATATATATATATATATATATATATATATATATATATATATATATATATATATATATATAATATATATTATTATCAATCTGCTCTACTGTCTACATACTCTATAAACTCTATAAACTACTGTACATCTAAAACTATAAGTTTAGTTTAGTTCTAGAGTTTAGTGGCACACACCAGCACACAACAAAACCTTATAAAAGGCGCCATGTTGTTTTGAAAGATAAGACACTTCCTGATTGGTTGTCCTCTAGCATGTAATTACAAAGAAACTCTCTGATTGGTTTCCAGCAGCATGTGTTTCTAATAATGGCAATATTTACAGGTTTGTGAAAGCAAAACCTTTAGTAGTTTCTGGTCCAGGCTTCTTCTTCTTCTTCTTCTTAAAATACAAAAATTAAAGCAACAAATAAAATTGGCATGGCCCTATACCCAAAATTGGTTTTAAGGAAAACCCTTTTAACATCTCCAAACTTTTACAGAAATGAATCCTACTTCTATTCCAAACATGGACGGATGAGCCTTGATCCAGAGCTTGGCAGTTCTGAACGTCTGCAGAAGAGAGCAGCTAGGTTCAGTGTTGCTGGAAGTGGTCCAGGGCCTCACAAAAAGAGAAAGCCCATTAACCTAACAAAAACAATAAGTAATACTTTTACTGTGGATGGAGATGATATAGACTGGACATCCATGCACATTGTTGGCACTTCAACATCATTAGAAAAACAGTACCTACGATTAACCTCGGTAAGTAATAACTTGAGTGAGGGGTTTGCAAGGAATATTTGAAAAAGTTAGTTAGGTTGATAGTAATTGCATAATGCCTATATATATATATATATATATATATATATATATATATATATATATATATATATATATATATATATATATATATATATATACACACACACACACACACATTATTAGTGTTTGTGGAAAGGAATGTTGAGTATAATCAAAAATAATTTTCATTTGAATCAGTTTTTAGAAGTTCATTTGTTCCGTAGGCACCAGACCCTTCAACAGTAAGAACGATAGATACTCTGAAAAGAGCCCTAGAGCATATAAAGTGTCAGTGGGTTCGAAACCAAGATTACAGATATGCCTGTGATCAGCTGAAGTCACTACGTCAAGATCTCACTATCCAAGGAGTTCGAGATGCCTTCACTGTTCAGGTAAAGGATTGTATTTTATGGGTTTATCTTTAAATTTTTAAGAGTGCCAGTGAAGTCAGTGAATGTTGTTATAATGTTATAAACTTAAAGGATAGGTGCTTTTACTTCTTAAAGAGCGTTTTGTAAGCTAATGACAAAGAGAAGACATTTGATTTTTATCTATGCTATGAAAAGTCATATAGATATTCATTATTTATATCCAAAACTGGTATGAGAGGTTGTTCACAGTTTCTTAAATCAATTTCAAAATATGAAAATCAAGGATTATTTTGGGGGACATTATAGATATTTTCTTGAAAGAGTACTGATAAGGCAAATTTAAATGTATTAATTAATTTGATATGAGTAAATAGTACACAGATTTAGCTTTTTTAATTAACTAATATTTTTCAGGTGTATGAAACTCACTCTCGCATAGCCCTTGAAAAGGGAGACCACGAAGAATTTAATCAGTGCCAGAGTCAGCTCAAGCAGTTGTACAGTGAAGTTGGTGGCGATAACCACCTTGAATTTATTGCCTACAGACTTCTTTATTATATGTTTACCAAGAATACATTAGGTATGTTATTACTGGTCTCTAAGTTTCTCTTTTCTGATATATATATATATATATATATATATATATATATATATATATATATATATATATATATATATATATAATATATATATATATATATATATATATATATATATATATATTTGTATTTATGTATGTATGTTTATGACAGAATTGAGCCTGATGTGTTATAGAAGAAGAAGAGTTAAAATACATAGTGACTTTGTTTATACAGTTTCTTTGTTTCTTTTTTGTTTTATAAAAGATGAAATTGCAATGTGGATGTATGTTTTACATGTCTGTGCATGAGTGAGTGCTTTAGGTGCATATTCAAGAGAGAAGAGATAGATAGATAAATAGATTATATATATATATGTTATTTCATTTGTCTTACAGCATATGTACAATATTCCAGATATCACATCCCTCATGGCTGGGCTAACAAAAGAACAGAAACAGGATGAGTGCATCAGCTTTGCCCTGCAACTACGTGCTGCATGGTCTTTATCCAACTACCATAGATTCTTCTTGCTGTACCGGAATGCCCCTAAGATGGCAGGCTACTTAATTGATTGGTTTGCAGATAGGGAAAGAAAACAGGCTCTTAAGATTATGTTGAAAGGGTTTGTATTTACCTGTACTGTTTTTGTTTATTTGTTTGTTATCTCACACACACATACATATATATATTATATATATATATATATATAATATATATCATACATATATATATATATATATATATATATATATATATATATATATATATATATATATATATTATAATATATATATATATATATATATATATATATATATATATATATATATAATATATATATATGTATATGTATATATTATATATTATATATATATATATATATATTATATATATATATATATATATATATATATATATTATGTATATGTATATATGTATTATTGTATATATATATATATATGTTATATATTATATTATATGTTATATATGTATACATGTATGTATATGTATATATTATATATGTATATACATATGTATATATACATGGTATATGTATATATATATATATATATATATATATATATATATATATATATATATATATAATATATATATATATATAATACATATATATATATACATACATGCACATATACATATACATACATATACACATATACATATATTTATGATGTATAATTTTGTGTGTGTGTGTGTTTATATATATTTATATATATTATATGTATATATATATATTTATATATATTATATATATATATATATATATATATATATATATATATAATATATAATTATATATATATGTATAATTTGCATATGCCTGGTATGTATTTATTCTGGAAGAAGTTAAGTTTTTAAGTCTTGCATGAAAACTGCCAGTGCAAATGAGCTTAGGTATAGGTATAAATGGATTAACATGTTGGCATAGAACTTGACACATATAGAGGCATACACTAATGGATACACAGACAAAAAAAAAACATGGGCTACAAGATTAAATGTTCAGAAATTCCACCTTTTTTATAGTGCATCATTGGGAATAGTTACATTTTGTAAGGGCTATTATATCATTTTGATAAACTAATATTGGTTGATCAAACTTAGATAACCTGACTTTTTTTTATGAAAAGGGGATTTATTCTCCAATAGGAGAGAGTAAAGATGTACCCTGTATGAACAATTTTACAGTGTTCATGAGGTTGCATGTGAGTTTGAGGCTTACACTTGTATTAATGGAACACAGATTTACTTAGATGATTGTATGTATGTGTGTATGTATGACATAAATACATTTATATTTATAGATAGATATATAAATGAAATTGCTTTGATAGATATACATAATACATTTACACTGATTGATAGATATGGAAACACATTTTGATTGATACATTTATGAATACATTTACACTGACAGATGGATAGATGTAAAAGGATAGTATGGCAGATAGATATATATATATAGATAGATATAGGTTTTTTATGTATTGTGTTGCGTATGCATATGTGCATGTGTGCGTATAAAGATATGTGTTTGTCCATGTCAGAGGTAAGTTGAAAAAGAGTGATGGATATATATGTGTGTTGTTATAAATGAATTTGATATACTTGTGTGAAATATTGAGTCTGAGCGTATATATTATTTATATATATATTGATATAGAAGATATATTGTGTTAGACAAATGCAAATATATTCTTACAAGCATTTACACACACACACACACTCACACACACACACACACACACACACACACACACACACACACACACACACACACACACACACACACACACACATACACATACACACATACACACACACATACACACACACACACACACACACACACACACACACACACACACCACACATACACACACACACACACACACACACACACACACACACACACACACACACACACACACACACACACATCACACACACACACACACACACACACACACACACACACACACACACACACACACACACACATACACACACACACACACACACACACACACACACACACACACACACACACATTGTACCACACAAACTCTCACACACATGCATTCACACACACACACACACACACACACACACACACACACACACACATGTATATTAAATGTTTGTGAATGCTCATACATACAAACACACATACATATTAAATCTTTGCTAATGTACATACATACATACATGTTTATACAGATATATTTTATTATGTGTAAAACTAATAATTTCACAGGTACGAGTAGACGTAAGTATGTCTCAAAATAATCTTTCAGAATGTTTCAGATTTATGGTGATAGTGAAGGTCGTCTTGATGTCACCTTCAAGCTTCTCTTCACCAGAATGTCATTATATTGCTTGTAATCTGAGCCTCTCGTTTCTCTATAGCTATCGGCCGGGTAGTCTAGATGTCAGTTTTATTAGGTCGGAGTTGGCTCTCGGAACTCAAGAGGATTGGCAGAAATTTGAAAGTGCTGTGAATTTGGTGTATACAGATACATCAAAAGTGAGAATAGACTGTAAAAGCTCAACTGCAGATTCAGTTGCAACTCAGTGATTGCAGAAAATGAGTTTGCAATGAAGTCATTAAGAAAAACAGTGTAGCATTAAGTGCACAAACAGTATGGGGAGTGACTTCCATTTTAATAAGCTGAGTGTATGGTCCATGTGTGTGTATGTAGTGGCTGTTGTGGTCAGGGTGACCTTGGTGGAGTGTGGAAGAATTATCTTTTGCGAAATTCCTTGATGCAAGGACTAAAAGCAGAAAAGGAACAGCTCTTCTTTTGTGAAGATTCTTCTTAAAACACTTTAAGCTTCCCATTCCAGTGATTCTGTGCTTAAGAAACCAGTAAAACTTTTGGAACTACAGGTATCCACTGTGATTTTTTACAAGAAGAAAAAACGAACTATTTTTAGAAGCAGGATGAATTCATCTGAACTGGAAGAATGACGGGACGTACTTGAAAAATGCCTGAAAGAGACAGGCTGTAAACCTGAGTACTGGAGTAGACATGAAGATTTGTTTGCACAAATGACCAGTGATTATCCTGTGCTCTTGGTTGTCCAGGAGTACACTTGAGCAAAAGCCTTGAAGTGAAGTTCCTGTTGAGACAGCTATAGGATTTACTTCATTTCACTTGAAGGCTAGGGCATGTCTAGACCCCTCTCTCCCCTCCAATACAAATATTTACTTCATGCTTCATTTCTGATACAAATCCATACAATTATCATGAGAATTCTATCAACTAGATCATACTCATCACATGCATTGCATTCCTAGTTGAGAGGATTTTCAGCATTTTTGTATGATCAACAATGGATTTACACCTTTTGGAAGGATGTCTGGTAGAAATATTATTTCTTATCATGACTCCTAAAGGATCACGTTAAGACTTCTAGAAAACAACAGGTTCTGCAACGTTTAGTTACTTCAGTTACCTGAGCATTGGATGATTGTTCTTCACGACGACTCGGGATCATCGAATGTTATAGGGTCTTCACGGCTACACGGGATCTTCACGATAACAGAAGGACTTACACCTTGACCTGGTCACCTAAACTGGAATTCTTCTGTGTTTCAAGCTTTTATGTCATTTTCAGGTACAGTAAACTTCGCTGGGAAGTCTTTGTTCAGCTGGTTTGTAAGAAGAAGCCAATTCTACACATTTTTAATTAAAAGTGTAATCCATGGCATTACCTTAGAATTTGATTTCAGGAGAATACTTCAACTGAAACCCCCCATTTTTATTTTTATTCATCCACTGCCAGTAGTGCTCTCTTGTACAATCTGAAGCCACAGGATAAAAGCAAGAATTAGGAAGAATGAAACAAACTTTTTGTTTCATTTTTTCCTCTAGTTGAAGTTGAAAACGAGTGTTTAATCAACTTTGCTGCAGAATTTCTGGACATTACAGTGTACTTTTAAGCTGTGTACAAACAAACTGTTACAAAATCAAACAAGCATTGAAAAAACACAAAGATGTGTACTTGTTTGTTTTTTATTTGTTTATTATCCTAGAAACACTGCAGCTTTCAGGACTACTATATTTTCGTCCAATTTGGAGAATATTTTGGCTCCTCTCAAATGATTGTTATAAGTGTTAAAGCCACTGTAAATGTTGATACATCTTTCTACTAGAAACATAATTTTATCGGCTACAGCAGAGCTGTAATGGTCCTAGGAACAAAGCATGTTCCACATGCATGTTACGTTGTTCCTGTCTACAGTAATGAATTTGTAATCCTGCAACTTGAGCCTCCAACATCATTTTGCTGTTCCAGCTTTGTTTTACTACTGACTTCCAGTTTACAGCATATGATCAGTGTTCCAGTCAGCTGCATCTTATTAGTACTCCAGACAACAGCTTCCATATTCCAGTCTCAGCGTTCTAGTGTCCAGTCTTCAGCTTCTTAGATGTGTTCCAGTCTTCTCCATCAAGTCATCTATTGAGTGTCCAGTATTGGTAGCAGTGTTGCAGTTCCATAAGTTTTGAATACTACAGTCTTCACAATTAATAGATTCATTACCAGGGATATGTTCCTTTAAATGGTACAGTATTTTTTATCCAGCATATGATTTTGACTTAACACTGAATATTAATATTATAACTTAAAGCAGCCTTTTATTTTTGTGACATGAGTTTACAGTCTACTTTTGCAATCATTGTTTTGTCACATGAGATTAGAAAAAATAATTTTGCCAATTTTCTGTTGTTGTTGGAGTCTTGAATAACAAAGAAAGGAAAATTCACACATCAGGACATGCATTTGGTACAGTACAAGGCCATGTACAAGTTATATGATGTAGTGTTCCTGTATTATTTATTATTTTACCTGTTTCCATTACTCCTTCAAAGTAATATTTGACTAAAATCATCTCTGGATGTCAAGTTTGGTTGAAAAATGCAAATGCAAATTGACCAAGTAAATCATTAGGTGCTTGTTTAATTTTTGATTATAGTGTTCATTTGTGTCAAGTAAATTCTTGATTGTTGTTTTAGTAAATAGGAATGTAATTTTATTAGTCACTATATTTTATTGTTAAAAGCACTGTGATGCCATATTTTGTGAAGCAGATTTTGTACATAAAAGAAAATAATGTTAGTATCAATAAACCAAGTAAAATAAGTTTTATTCTTTCATCCCAATCTGATCTTCAAATGCTACAAGCATAGCAGAAATATGGGAAAATAAAAAGTGTAATATAAGACCAAGGCTAACGAAGTAAACATATTTTGGATAGTTTTTATTAATGAATGGGGGGGGGGGGGCTTTGGAGACGGAGAAAGAGACCCAATGCAGGAATCTCCCCTGCCAGGGCCTCAGCCCTCGACTCGTAATTTTGCATGGCCTTTTCTCCCTCCAGCTTTTTTGTTTCCATCCCTTCTCCAACCCCTTCCACTATCTACTTCCTGAGCCGTGCTGAAAGGATGAAAGGCGGACTTTGTGCCAGTCCTGAACGGTATGAGGGAACCATGGGCACGGTATTCCTCTGTTTTAGTTGCCTAGCCCTTACCCCTCAAGGGGACCCTGAGGGGTGGACTGTTTATTTCCCCAACATAGTCAAGGCTTCCCATGGCCAGTTATGAAGATGTAATACCCTTATTAGGGGCAAGGGGCTAGTCCCTTCATCAAATAACTCTCCCGGCTCCCCGACCCCAGGCTCTGAACAATTAAATACCCACTCAATGCCTACTAGTGCATTACCCACCTAAGCTCAGACTCAATCTCCAGAAGACATTTCCATCTCCCAATTTCCTCAACTTCATTACCTCTAACCCTACAACCTTCATCAAACACCCCTTCCTACTATCACCAACCCTACAATATCTTAAATACACTAATTAGCCCAGATAAATGGGACTGATTTTTCGTGATCCCCCTACAGCTCCTTACTCAGGCAACACACTTCTCTTTCAACAATGCCTCAAAAACAAGTGAGCAGAGGCCCTTTTCGTACCAGACCTGATCGTTCCCGTCTCGCAACAGTCACGTCTGAAACCGAAGCTATATCATAATCGAATCTAACCGACATCTCAGGCAACCCCATTCCTGCAGAAGCTCATCCAACTCTTAATACTTGTACCGGAACTGTGTCTATCTCCCCAGCAAGCTGCCAATGGATATCGATTGGTCAGTGTGTGGAGAATACTTACCCGGCTGTCTCAAAGACTGTAATATAATATCAGTACATTGCTACTCCATTCCTCCAAGAGGTCATCGAAAGAAACCCACCAACATTGCCAAAATTACTTCAAGTAACCATGACCTTTCCTTCCGTATCTACTTTGGTAGACAAACCCTTCCTGTTCGACCATACCATCCTCCTTCCCGTCAACGTCAAAACTGTTGGCGCTTTGGACATCCTGCCAAACACTGTCGTTCCACAGACCGATACCCCCTATGCGCCCAACCTGAACCGATGAACTGCTCGGCACAAACACGTACATGTGCTAAATGCGGCGGACCCCATAATGTATTTTATAGACTCCCACGTACAAGTTTGAGTCTAAGGTAGCAACTCTCAGATACAAAATGGTCTCACTCTACATGAAGCCAGACAGGAAGCACGCTGAAAAGATTTCTTTCATATTCCCTACACTAGTAATGTCGCTCGCCCTTCCCCTTCCCTTCTACCCCAAGATGTTCCTACACCCTCCCCTATACCTACTTACTTCCCCACGTCCACTTTACATTCTACCTCCCTCAGTCAAATTCATTTGCCACTCTAAATCCAGACACCAATCTCAACTACAGCCCCAACACCATCCCCTCTCCCTCCCCGCACTACCCGCAGCAGACAGACTAAACTTTCCACCCCTTCTTTCCCTACCGCATACTCACCTCCACTTTCGTTTGCCTTTATTCCTCAGACACCAGTCTCCTCTTCCCCCTCTTATAAGAAAACCTTTGTCTCACAAAACTCTCCAACCAACTCCACTACAGAAGCTATGAAAGATATTCAAAACTATATGTTTGAGACACAAAATTTCACAACTCGTGCTCCGTTCACATTCCAAGTGACTGCCGATATCCATCCCCCTCCTGCTCGTATTCCCCCTACAGCCCTTCCTCCTCCCTCTCAACACGACCTAACCCCTCAATTCCGCCTGTTACCGATATATATCCTAATACTACCAATATCTATCATCATCCTACTCATATTCTCCCTACAACCCATCCCCTTCAACTCCAACTACTGCCGATATCCATCCTCCCGACACCCATCCTCCTACTCATATTCCCCCTACACCATTTCCTCCTCCCCCCCCCCAACACAACCCACCCCCTCAACTCTAACTACACGTACATTCTCCCTCCCTCTATCCCCTCTTATCATTTCCACTCCCTCCTGGATACACACGTGAAACCCTTAATGTAATTCCCTTACCTAGACCTACCATAGCCCATTCACACAGCAACTCCTTTACCCATCTTCAGCCTTTCAAGATTACTCTAGTGATTGGAAGTTAATTTAAACAGTCGGTGATTTTTTTAAATTGAACTAAAGAGTTACAGTGCAACATATTTGGTTACAATAAATTCATTCATCGTTTATGAGACCATGCACCACATTTTGATTATGTTAACATTCATCTGTTCGGGATGTGTAAATTACGAGTGCCAAAGTCCATAACATCGAGCGCCCCGTTCCCCATGCTCTGTCTGCCAACGTGCTCTGTTTGCGGCGACCCCCCCCCCCCCATACACACACACTCCAGGCTCAGGAAATCTTATAATCACCAGACGTTGATCCTACACACTGTAATTATAATATAATATTCCTCCGTTTATAATACTTTTGGGTCCAATGTTATTATTTATATCCGCTTTCTTTATCATCTGATGTTTACAGACGGCAGAAATGCTGCTACGGAAAAGCTGCCAGTCGTGCCCTGCGTTCTTGTTTATTGCACTGCATAAAACAATATACAATAAATACATTACCAAGCCAGTAATGTAACATTCAACAACATAAAAAGCACCCGCATCTCTTTATAGAAAATGTTTTAGATGTATAACTTCAGGAAAATGCGACATTGAACCTGTGCATTTGATTTATTTAAAAAGTATACGACTATTCATAGAGAGTGTGTTGTAGGGCTGAAGGTTTATTGTTTTAATATTATTGTTTTAAACACTTTTCTTTAGCTTCAAAACATCTGTAGCCATACAAAATAAAAATACGGCCTTAGGAAGAAAATCCGTAGTGACGTCACCATCCGTCGGTCGTCTTTTGTTTCCGTTTAGCAGACGAATTTCCGTTCCAGCCCTATTATTGTGGCACTTTTAGTAGCAATAGAAATTCTGGTATTCCTGGAGCAGCAGAAGCCGTTTCTGTTTCTTACCCTATGATATTGCTGATTGGATATGTTTGTTTTATTGCGAAAGGGGGGAGGGGAGGGCTCCTCTTTGTCAGTTCTGAGACAGGGTATGATATTTTCATGATGCCTGAGAAAAGGGAGTGAAATAACTGAAAAGCCCGCGAAGGACCTGACAAAAGATGTGTTAAGAATATAGCTCTTCCTGAGATACGGGTGTTTTTATCAGGAGTGGTTAACAAGCATAGGTAACCCCTAAAATGGTAGAATGGGATGGGGTCCCAGGACGGCGACATGCATATTATTGCTCAGTCAGTTTTCTACGTTGTGGACGAACTTCGGTAGGTCTGCAGACAGATAGACACGCGCGTATATTATGAGGATGTATGAAATTCTTTTTCCAGAGGAATGCACATCGCAGATTCTTACATCACCCATACACAATGGGAAATCACAGCCAACGGCGGAAGAGCTTTACGTATCGTAAGTCGGATTAAGGTGCTGCTGTTTAGCACTTTTTCCATCATTTTTGTTTTTTTTGACAATTTTCTGAGATTTTGTCAATTTTTGAGCGAATTGTCGATTTTCCAGTCAGACGATAATGATCGTTTCAGTCTGAAAACCTTAACGTCAACTTTTTCAGCCAAGCATAGTCAAATCAAGAGTTATATTCGAGAATGTTTGTATTGATGTTAAATAAAATTGTCAAAAAATTGACGGAAAAAGTGCTAGTGTGACAGCACCTTTAAAGTTAGCTGGCTCTCAAATACAAGGTCTTTATTGCAGTGCATTTTCTACCTGTGGTAGAGTATGAATCGTTTAAGAAATTATGCATTTCATAAATTTTCATGTCTTCGACGGAAAAGGATCAGACAGACAAGATTCAAACAGAATACTTGATGATTCACACTTTATTATTATAATCTTGCATATATTTTTGGGGGAAGACACCTTTTTTTTTGCGATTTGCCATACTTAAGTGTGCATTTGTACATTTCGGTTCATACGATCTCAACAAATCAGCATTGAGCTTAGAAGTGCACCGCTGAATAAATTACATAACAAATAATACCTACACGACAATGTGGCAAAGTATTCTGCTTCATTATACATCCCGTCGAGGCCGAGAAATGTTCTTCTAGGACCTCGATCCAGCCCAAATCCACACCTCTTTGCGATTGGAGATTCCATCGGAAGCTGCATTCTTGACCGTGCTTTTTTTACCTGAGCGAAATAATCTATATTTGTGATTATAGGCTGATTTTCACGTGTATTTAGAATTAGGTCTGAGCAATTCAGGAGAACTATCCGTGCTACACAGTCAAGAGTATTTAGAGAACACTAAAACACTTCAAAACAAAACAAACTACACCTAAAACGGCCAGTAAGTAGAAATTAATTAATAAATTAAGTGTATGATTGTGTGTGTGTGTGTGTGTGTGTGTGTGTGTGTGTGTGTGTGTGTGTGTGTGTGTGTGTGTGTGTGTGTGTGTGTGTGTGTGTGTGTATGTGTGTATCTGTATATGTACATCTATATGCGCCTGTGTATATGTGGATATGTTATTTGTGTATCCCAGCGTTCAGCATCCAAGCAGGGAGTTCCTGGAGCCACCGGGCCACCAGGGAGAGCGCGCGCGAGCCAGGACCGAGGTGCGCGCGTTCTCGTAGACTCGCGCGGGCCGCCTGTCCTCCACCTCCTCCAGCCACCGCTCGTACGCCTCCAGCGCCTCCGACGAGCGCTCCAGCTGGCGCCGCAACATGATCGACTTGGCGCCCTCCGAATCTTGGCTGGAAAGAAAACAACAGGTGATGGAAATGTCCCAGTCTTCACAAATCGGATTTTTTTTTTTCTTTAATCACAAATCGGATTTTTTTTTTTTTTAATTACAATCGGATTTTTTTGTTTTAATCACAAATCGGATTTTTTTCTTTAATCACAAATCGGTTTTTTTTCTTTAATCACAAATCGGATTTTTTTCTTTAATCATTTAATTTTTTTTTTTAATCACAAATCGGATTTTTTTTCTTTAATCAAAATTTTTTTTTTTAATCACAAATCGGACAAATCGGATTTTTTTTTTTTCTTTAATCACAAATCGGATTTTTTTTTCTTAATCAAATCGGATTTTTTTTCTTTAATCACAAATCGGATTTTTTTTTTTTCACTCAATCATAAATCGGATTTTTTTTTTCTTTAATCACAAATCTTTTTTTTTTTCTTTAAACACAAATCGGATTTCTTTCGTTATTTCGCAAATCGGATTTTTTTTCTTTAATCACAAATCGGATTTTTTTTCTTTAATAATAACGAGATTTTGGTGGTCAACATGATCTATAAAAAATGAATTATGATTACGAAAAAAATAACAAGAACTGGAGGAACGTGAAACAAAACCTCGATACTTACTAAACCTTCTTCAGATTTTCTCCCTGTTCTGCCATTTCATTTTCTTCCAGGCGGCAAAAGACATGTCCGCCTCCTGCCTCTTCTCCAGCTTCTCTTGTTCTTCTTTCATCTTCCGTTCTGCTTCCTCTTGTTTTGCTTTCCTTCGCTTCTCTGTCTCTTCGATTTTCTTCTGTTCTTTCCAGGATTTGAATACCTGTTAGTTTAAGAGAGAGAGAGAGAGGAGAGAAGAGAAGAGAGAGAGAGAGAGAGAGGAGAGAGAGGAGAGAGAGAGAGGAGAGATGAGACAGAGAGAGAGAGCGAGAGAGACAGGACAGACAGACAGACAGACAGACAGACAGAGGAGAGACGAGAGACAAGACAGACAGAGAGGACAGAGAGAGAGAGAGAAGAGAAGTGAGAGACAAGAGAGAGAGAGACAGACAGCGAGGAAGAGAGAGAGAGAGACAGACAGAGAGAGAGAGAGAGAGAGAGAGAGAGAAATCAGTCTGTCATAAAAAAGACATTTCAAACACGGCTTGTTTCTGGTTTCGATCTCAACAGATTTAAGAATTTGGCGACTCACGGTGGACAGTATTCGCATACTCAACTTATACGAGCTTACAAGTTGGCAATCAAACCTGTTTCTAGATTAAATAGATTAATTCAAATGCCGTGTATGAACATCTAACAACTATCTATATCAATTTGCCATCTTTCTTAAGTAAAAAAATAATCACAAGAAAACAAGTACACCTTTGATAAAGAAAAAAAAATCTCTCATTATCTAAATAAATAAAATACATAAAATAAAATAAAATAAAACAAATACACTGTTTATATAAAAAAAAGTCTCATTATCTGGAAAAAAACGAAATAAAAAAACTTCGCCAGCCACCTACCGCTTCCTCTTGGTCAGCTTTTCCCGCGCTTTCTCCATCTTCGCCTCCTTCTCCACCCTCTTCTTCTCCCGCTTTTCCCTGGCCAGCGCGATCTTCTCCTTCTCCCAAGCCTCGAGGGCGGCAGCTATTCGCGCCTGCTTCTCCTGCTGTTCCTTCTCCTTTTCCGCCGCCTTCTGGGCTTCCGTTTTTTTCTTCTCTCGCTCTTTCTTCTTCTGTTCGAGCTTCTTCTCTTCCCATTCGCACACGGCAACTGTCACTTTCTCCTCCTTCTCTTTGTTTTTCTTTGGTGGAAAGAAAATGGATGAACCAACATAGATCCCCCTCATTTATTTAACAGAGAGAGAGAGAGAGAGAGAGAGAGAGAGAGAGAGAGAGAGAGAGAGAGAGAGAGAGAGAGGAGAGAGAGAGAGAGAGAGAGAGAGAGAGAGAGAGACAGAGACAGAGACAGAGACAGAGAGAGAGAGAGAGAGAGAGAGAGAGAGAGAGAGAGAGAGAGAGAGAGAGAGAGAGAGAGACGGACAGACAGACAGACAGAGACAGAGAGTTGAACAGAGAGAACAAAAGAGAGAGCCAGAGACGGTGACAGGGACAGAGAAAGAGAGAGAAAGAGAAAGGAGAGAAGTACAATATACACATAAGCACACATACCTTGAAACATGCAACCCCAATCCCGCTTTCCCCCAATCACCCCCCATCTCCTTCGTCCTTTCCTCTTCCCTCTGCTTGTCTTTGGCCTTGACCCTCTGTGACCTGATCTGGCGACACCGCTTGAAGTACCACTCCTCATAGACGGCTTGGCTGAGGGTGGCACGCTGGACCTCGTCTGTCGCAAGACAAAGAAGGCTTGGCACTCACGCCACAGTTTAGACAGTGAAGCGCCAAAAAAAAATCAGGGAGTGATGCATAATAATATATATATATATATTATATATATATATATATATATAATATATATATATGTATATATATATATATATATATATATATATATATAATAATATATAAATAAAATATATAATAATAATAATAATAATAATAAATAAAGACATAAGGGGTGTGAGGAGGGGGGAGAGGCAGTGGGTATGGCTTTGGGGTATGGGGGGAGAGGCAGTGGGTATGGCTTTGGGTTTGGGTATGGGAGGGGAAGGTAGGCAGTGGGTATGGCTTTGGGTTTAAGGTATGGGGGGGGGGCAGTGGGTATGGCTTTGGGTTTAGGGTATGAGGGGTGGTAGGCAGTGGGTATGCTTTGGGGTTTAGGGTATGAGGGGTGGTAGGCAGTGGGTATGGTTTTGGGCTTAGGGTATGGGGGGTAAGGTAGGCAGTGGGTATGGCTTTGGTTTAGGTATGGGGGGGGAGGGTAGGCAGTGGGTATGGCTTTGGGTTTGGGTATGGGGGGGAGGGGTAGGCAAGTGGGTATGGCTTTGGGTTTAGGGTTTAGTGGGTATGGCTTTGGGTTTAAGGGAGGGGGGGGTAGGCAGTGGGGTATGGCTTTGGGTTTAAGGGAGGGGGGGGTAGGTAGTGGGTATGGCTTTTGGGTTTTAGGTATGAGGGGGGAAGGTAGGCAGTGGGTATGGCTTTGGTTTAGGGTATGGGGAGGGTAGGCCAGTGGGTATGGCTTTGGGTTTAAGGTATGGGGGGAGGGTAGGCAGTGGGTATGCTTTGGTTTAGGGTATGAGAGGGGTAGGCAGTGGTATGGTTTTGGGTTTAGGGTATGGGGGGGGGTAGGCAGTGGGTATGGCCAGGTGGGTAGGGTTTAGGGTATGGGGGGGGCAGTGGGTATGGTTTGGGTTTTAGGGTAGGGAGGGGGGGGGGGGTAGCAGTGGGTATGGCTTTGGGTTTAGGGTATGGGGGGGGGGGGGTTGGCAGTGGGTATGGCTTTGGGTTTAGGGTAGGGAGGGGGGGGGTAGGCAGTGGGTATGGCTTTGGGTTTAAGGTATGGGGGGGGGGGTTGGCAGTGGGTACGGCTTTGGTTTAGGGAGGGGGGGGGGGGGTAGACAGTGATGAAATTAATGACATCATCAATATAAATTAAATTCATCATAATAATGATAATTAAATCAATATTGTTAACAACAGTATCATCAACGATACGAATGATGAGAACCATAATGATAACAACCATAATTTCCATGATAATAAAGATGACACAGATGTTCCTAATAATAACAACAGTAACAATATCTACACAATAATCTTAATAATTGATAATGAGAATGACATTATCCAACGAAAAAAATATGTGGCAGAAACCCAACATCAACAGAACACTGTAATTTCCGTAAAAAACAAGAAAGTAGTTGAAGAATGAAAGAAAAAATAACGACAAGAATAAGAAAAGGGAGAATGTGATTAGTTGAAGAAGTGAAAGAAAAAAAATAACGACAAGAATAAGAAAAGGGAGAGAGGGATTCCACGAGCGGCGACTGACCCACAGTGAGGGCGTTGAGCGAGCCCGGATTCTTGACCTGCGGGATGGCGCGGCTCACGTCCTCCAGCGAGGTCGAGCGGCGGGTCACGCGCGTGTGTAGCTTCCCTTCGCTCTGCCACGACTGCGAGGACGCTGAGCGGGGGGTCCTGCGGAGAGGGGGGGGAGGGGTGTTGGGAATAAGTGGGCATTAAGTATTGAGTGGGTAGGCATTGGGTATTACGGGTGAGTGGGTTTGGGGAGCGAGGGTTTTGGGGCATCAGGAGTGAGTGGGTTTGGGGAGTGAGGGTTGGGCATCAGGAATGAGTGGGTTTGGGAGTGAGGGTATGGAGTATTGGTGTAAGTGGGTATTGGGCGAGTTATTGGGATAAGAGGGTGATGGGCATGGGGTACAACTGGGCATAACGCATTTAAAATGAATGTTACAAAAGTCCTGTTTTATTTTTGTC
>NW_020869040.1:776048-781048 GCF_003789085.1 Penaeus vannamei | reverse complement strand
CTCCCACTCCTCCCTCTCATTCCTCCCACTCCTCCCTTTCATTACTGCCACTCCTCCTACTCCTCCCTCTCATTACTGCCACTCCTCCTACTCCTCCCTCTCATTCCTGCCACTTCTCCCACTCCTCCACCTTTATCCTCCTCCTCATTTTTCTTTTCCTCTTTCCTTTTTCCTTTCCCTCCCCCCTTCCTTCATCTTCCTCCAAGGTTAGGTTTTAATTGCATGCTTATATACATTGTTTATACTTTGCTGATGCTTGAATCCTGTTCTAGATTATCCAGGAGCTATTAAACTGTATCAGATTCCCTCTACCATATTTAGCTTTAGTTTTAGTGCTACTGTCATATTGTTATTGTAGTACAAACTAGTTCTTCTGTTGTAATTCTTTGTGTCTGGTTTTGTTAGAGATGTTTTTGTACTCTAAAGATTATGAATTATAGTGATTAAAAATGGCTGTAACTGCTTTATTTTTAATGTTATTATTTTCTTGTTCTTGTGTAGAGAAAGGTAAAAAAAAGAAGAAATTAGATGATAATCTCAACATCGAAAATTCTCCTGTCAAGGAAGAGGTGTCAATAGCGACTGAAGAATCTGAAACTGAAAGGACACTCGTCAAAAAGAAGAAAAAGAAGAAGCACAAAAAGGATGGACATGATGAGAGCCTGGTAAATATGCTGGAATTGATAATTTTTTGATAATTTGTCATTATTATAAGTTGAGATGTTCTTAACCCTTCTAGAGTGTGAGCATTAAGATATACTTTAGGGTGTAATTGCTTAGACATCTGCTTTGCCAATGCATGAGATTTCTGTACATCACAAAAATGTTCTTTGTGCATGTTTGTTTAGATTCCAAAGTTGGCCTAAAATTCATTTTCCATATTTTTGTAATAAAGACCATTGGACCATGGAGATTTGCCAAAATAAAAATTACCAAAAAGAGCATTGTGTAACATCACAAGTAGCTACTTGAGGGAAGCAAACCCAATATTTAGTGAATGCAGGGGTTTAAGTGCCTTGTCTTTCATTTGTCAACAGAATACCATTTAACTTGATAAGTGGTATTTCAACACAATTTTGGATTAGTAATAACTAGATATTTTTATTTTGTTGCTTGAAAATTGTTCTTTGTTTTTTCAGAATGACAGTGAGAATTTGACAGATTCTCAGAAGTCTCCCAAGAAACGGACACACCCATCGGAGGTAAAATCTTCACCAAAGAAGATTAAGAAAGAAAGGAAGGAGGCTGTTGTGGATGAAGATGATGAGGAAAAAGAGCCAATTAATGCTAATGAAGCTGGTATGTTGCAAACACTTGATTTTTATCACCTTGTACCTAAATGGTTTTATTTTACCTCGTAGTTTGTGGAAATAGAATTCAGGATTAATGTGGTAGACAACTATATTTATATTCACCAAAAATAGAACACTTTAAATAACATTCTCATCTACTACCTTCCAGAGCCACTTGACTTATGGACGCCTGAGGAGAAGTTGATGCTGATTTCAAGAATGCAAGAAAAGCTGCAGCCAAATGACAAAATCAGTTACAGAAGAAGACTTGCAGGCCCAAAATGGAACTGGAATGATATCGCCTTTGACAACAAGTCTGCTAAAGAGTGTGAAGAACAGTTCCATGAGATTATTGAGAGCATTAATAAAATAAAGTATGTCATAGTATTACATTTGTATTGTTAATACTTTAGTGGAAGAGCTTGAATGATATGTTATTTTCAAAATTATCATCCTGAGCTTTTCCTTTTTTTTTTTTTTTCAGAACATTAGAACAAATATTAACAGAAGCAGAACAACTTACCAGATCAGGAGGGTTACGGAAGAAGAATCTGAATGCATTCCAGTATTTCATGAGGCAACACACCCAGACACTGAAGACAAACGGCAAGAATGAAAACCTACGTGGTGTAAGTCCAACAAGAAACTTCTGTTAAAGTTTTCTTTTTAAAATTTGTTTGAAATAAATGCGATATGAAAAACTTTATGGATTTTAAATTAATGTTGACCTTAAATCTTGTGTAAAAATGCATTTTGGTTATTAATCAGGATGATAATAGAGAAGTAGAGTCTTGTTATTTTCTCCTTTCCTATCTTATTTCAATCACTTTTTTTCAGAGAGAATTGTTCTCGGTCCTTATTAACAACTGGTACAGTTTAGACGAAGCTGAAAAGAAAAGATACAAAATCTTGGCGAAAGAAGAAGGGAATCCGTAAGTGATCAGTAGAAATAAGTGAAACAAAAAAAAATTATAAAAAGTAAATAGTTCCTGTTTGTTTTAGCACAATATTAGTTTAGTTGATCTATGTTACTCCAGTGGTTGAAGTAGTGATACCCCATGCCTTAATATTTTATCGCATGTATCTTTATTTTATGTATGACAGATGTGATAGAAAGAAAAGTGAATCATGATATAATAGGGATTATCATTATTATTATTATTCCAAAACTTGCTTTCATTTTGTTAATAGGTTAAGTCAGATTATTAATTGATTTTATTTATTTTCAACTTATATATATAGTTCTGTTACTTAAGGGGACCGTCCCTAAATGGGGGGGGGGGTACAGTCCCTATAAAATAAATGGTCATGGATTTTCTTGATTTTTAGATATATGATGTATTTTACTATTCTGCATCTTTTGATACCACATTTATGGGGGTTCCCACATGGGGGGCGATGGCCCCCGCAAAATAAAAAGTTTTTAAATTTTTTTTCCACATGTGTCTACGTGAACATTTTCTTGTCCCAGAGGATTATGAATTGTCATGAAAAAAAATGTGAATGAACATCAGTGAATTCCCAAGTCAATATCAAAGCCTTTTTTTGAAATTCGAATTAGTATCCTCAGAAAAAAAAGTATAAAGAAAAATCATTTTCACCTTTTTTTTTTTTTTTTTTTTTTCGATTTTCAAAAATTTGTATAAAAAAGTAAGCAAAATTTAAAAAATGCGCTTCCTTTACAAGGTTTCCAAAAATATATCCAAAATTTTAATCGGATAAAAGCTCTGGGTCAAGGAAATGTTCGTAGCTCGAAAAAGAATAGAAAAACAAGCAAACAAAAAGTTGGATATTTGAAGTTAATTTTTTATATTTTTCATTTATGAATCTTTACCATTTCATTGCTGTAGAAACTACTACTTTTTCTCTTCCAAATGCACTTTGTTAGGTAAAGATATGATCATTAGTCTCTGAGTTATAGAAAGAAAAAAACAAATGACTCCCATGAAAAGGGGCAAATCCAGACCCAAGACAATATGACATATAAAATCAGTTGTTTCGTGTTTCATATCTCTTTTATTACTGTTTTCATGTGTATACATTCGTTTACATGTGTATACGCATGTAAATTATTTTAAAGGTACATGTTCGTGCACGTGTATATTTGTACATGCGCATATACCCAAATGATTTTTTTTTTTTGTAAAATGGATTTATAATGATATAATGATGTTTAACCGATTATTTAGTTTCAAATGAAAGCGCATACGTAAAATTATTGCAATCAGAAAAGACTAAAGTTGTGGCGACGCTTGGAACTCGTCCCTCCAGGACGGCCGTTGATGCGGGCGAGCGCCCAGCCTGTGTAAACATCTGTTTGTTGTGAGTTTATTTTGGAGATACGTAAATATACTCATATGATGAATATGTCAAAATCAAATTATGTCTACTTTATTTTATAGAAAGAAATTTGAAAAGTCATGTAAGGATTTTTAATTTTTCTTTGTTTTTCAAATCATAAATCTTTAACATTGGGAAGAAACTGTTATAATAAGACACTTTTATCTTCCTCTGATCTAGTTCAATAGGTACTGTCATTATACAATGCATCATATTGGCTCCTGTACAGCCAGAGTGCGGAAGGGTGAAAATCACTGACACAGCGGCAATGGGACTCGGGTTTCTGGCCTCACTCGCTGCCTAAATTTTTTGTTGGGTTTATATTCACGTGGGTAATTCTACTCTCATATACGAATATGAAACTGACCATGACTCATTTTTAACCACTCCGACCCAAAATTCCCGACTCGCACACCCCCCACCAACAGGGACGGTCTTCTTAATTTTTTTGTGTGTGTATGGATATATGTGTATGGTTTTGCAAGTAATAGTTTGTGTGTGATGGTAAATCATCTCATTGTCTTTTTTTCTTTTTCCCGTTTTTTTTTCTAGCAAGGACGGCCTTCCAGTATCAGCCCCTAGACTACCATTTGAGGTAAGGTTATTTGTAGACTAGGCAAAATATACATTTTTTTTTTTCTGCTTTCTTTCCTTTTTTTTATTTACTTATTTTTAAATCAAAATTCACTTGACATTTTGGTGACTACTGGTTGTTATTTGATTATTGACTGTGGTGGTATTCATTAACCCCTTGGATCTGGATGCTTCACAGTCTTCACGTGGCCCAAATTACGGGCAGTAGGCTTACTTGAGTGGCCACTCTAACCGGTCTGTGGCTGGTAAGCTGGGCGTACATGAATACTCATGTGTGGTGACAAGATTCCATGCCTTTCCTTTCTATTTTTTTTTTATTTTTTTACTCTCACTCTTTTTCTACATAAGCATTTTTAGCTTTTTTGCCATTTTCCAATATCCATATTTGTCATTTAATTTGCTTTATCGAGTTGGCAATAGACTCCTTTCCTTACACAGACTTCCATATGATCTCGGTAGATAGTTGCTTATTGATTATAACAATAAGCAACATTTTGTTGTTTGTGTCATTTTTTTAATTTTATTTTTATTTTTTTGCAATACATAATTTTTTGTAATACAACCTGTGCCGCTGGTCATGGCAGTCAGGAATAGGATCCTGAGTGTGGAAATAGTGTCCTCTCTTCAATTGGCACTGTTCCAGTGACAGCTCATGGATGGTACATTCCACGCTTGTTTATTGATAGTTATAGTGTATAAGCCCCTTTCTAAATGTCAAATGAATCTAATCACCCTCCAAAAGCTTTGTACACGTGAGTCATTCCCATCACCTTG
>NW_020869040.1:758548-768548 GCF_003789085.1 Penaeus vannamei | reverse complement strand
ACTTTTTGTAAGAGAAAGGAGGATACATTTTGAAGTGTTCCAATATTGTTTGTGTAATTGTGGGCCGAGGTGTATTCTGTATTTTGCATACATTAAATTCACACCATTTTTGTAAATTTTGTGATATTTTTTCTTACCATTTATTTTTTTCTCAGGAAACCTCCAAGAAAGGAAAGAAAGAAAAAGCCCAAAAAGGTAAAAATACCCTAAATAAATTTGAAAATGTACAAGTCACTACCATGAACGCTCCCAAATTCAGTGAATTACCCAAAAAGCCTCCACGTACTGGATTTTTGTTGTTCAGTGCTAAATTTGAACACAAAATGAAAGGCAAATTCTCAGATGCGAAAGAGAGAAAGGAAAGCTGTAAGGATTACTGGAATAAATTACCTGAGGAACACAAACAGATTTACAGGAATCGATCTAGGGAACTGCAGGAAGAGTATAAAAACAATTTGTTTGAGTTTGTAAATAATCTGGAAGAGGCTGAACGTGTCATGTACTTGGGACATTACCGTAAGCAAGTCAGAGCCTACTTTTGTCGTGATATATTTGAGGAGCAATACCCTAATAAAGTATATCCAGTATATATTGCAAGCCCAAAGAAAAAACTCAGAACTGCAGTAAATGGTATGACAGTAAAAGATGAAGCAATAGATTCAGATTCAGATGAGCTGCCTGTAGCTAAGAAGAAACCAAAAGACAAGAATATAGATATCGAAAATACTGAAAGCAGTTCATCACCTGATTCATCTGATCAAGAGGAGGAGGAGGAAGAAGAAGAAAGTAGTAGTGAGATAAAAGAAACTCGGCATCAACCACTGGAAAAAGGACACGAGTTTTTGGATTCAAGTGATACCAGCTCAGATGAAGATGACGTTGCCACTATGCAAAGAAAAACAATGAAATCTCCAAAACAGAGGCAAAGAGAGGTTCACCAAAGTCCACCAAAGAAACAAACCCATACAACAGCTAAAGGAAATGCCAGATTAAATGTTAAAGAGGATGATTCGAGTGAAGACAGCAGTTCAGATGTAAGTGACATTATAATACCAAGCTGGAAGACCCCAACGCAGAAACCTTCAATTCAGGTGAGTGGACCTTCTTTTAAGATAACCAGTTGAATTTCTCCTCTTTTTCTTTCCTTTCATGTCTTCTTAAATTTTGTAGGATGAAAGTTTGCATGATCGAAACTGCTTCGAAAACCTGAGTAAATTGATGATGATACCAAAGATTTGCTGTCCATTGTTTCCTGCTCCCAGTTTAACCAGAATTAGCATTCTGTGACAATATTTTTGAATAGCAAAAAATTTACTGTATTTTTAAAAAAGTCAAAGGAAAGAATCCTATGATGTTATACCTGTTTTTTTTTTTTTTCCTACAGAGAGAAGAGAGTTCAGAAGACTTTGATTCAGATGATTAAGCAAAGGAGAGGTATTGGGACAGAAAGGAATTAAGGAGTCAGGTAGAGTAAACTATATGTGATAAGAAAAGTTGTAAAATGTTTTCTTTTTTTCTTTTACTAGACAAAGACATGATATGACAAATTACTCCTAAGTTGCAATAGTTTTTTTTTTCCAATATATCCAAAGCTCATTGATAAAATCATTACAGTTACATTTGTGAATGGGAAGTTTATTGTCATTGTGAAAATGATTGATTCATCATTATTTTTATTGTTGTCACTTTTAGTATTAGTTGGGATTAGTGTCATAATTGAGGACACTTGTTCATACATTTATGTTCTGAATAATCTTTTTCATTGTTTCATTTATCCCAAACAGTATGCAAAAAATACAACATTACTTTTAATATGTTACTGCCCCTATCATACGATGATGTTTAGTTTGTTTTTAAAGACTAAGAAATTATTGGTTTCCAGTTTCTTGATATCCTGTTAGTTCATTTTTAAGGACTAACAATATTGATTTTCAGTTTTTATTTAGTTTCTTGTTTTCCTCAAACCTTTTTATATACATTATATTTTAGTGTATATGTAATCAGTGATTAAAGGATTTATGGTCACTGAAATCCATTATTGTCTACATTGTAAAAATGTCATTTTTATGGACATTTGTAAGAGAAGTTGTAAGTTTATTAAAAATAAAAGTTTTTTTCTTTTCTGTATTTAATGCCCTCAATACTGTGTCAACTGTGAAAACCTAGTAATATGATATATGTATAAGAAATAATAACTACTGTGTGCCTTGAAAAATTATTTCTTGCTTTAGAAACTTTATTTTTTTTTTTCCATGAATGCATTCTTTACCTGAACATAAGGAAGAACTTCCCTTAGGAAGATGAAAACCATTGGAAACACTGTGAAAAGAAAATCCACTATTTTCATCCACGAGGGTCCCCTCGGTGAGCTGCCAGACGAAGGGAAGGCTCATCCAAGCTCCCTCATTACAGAATTGAATCATTTGTGCAAGCCACTTTCTCGGTCGTTACACTAGCCATATCCACCCAGGGTTGTCTCTGTAGACCTTATTAGGGAAATGAGCTAAATGATTTGGATGTCTTAGATTGTGCAAATAAGCAGGTTCCATGCTTTTTGCACAGTGCAAAAATTGATTGGATACATTCTCTAGTGCAATGACCTGCAAAATGCATACAAACTCTACTCCAAGGTACAACCATAGAGCTGAACTGGCAATACCAGGGCCTGCAGACATGTTGCATGGTTCTTTTCTGCAGGAACTAGTATGTATATACCTGATGCCGGGCCAATTTGTCAGTATATTTCATGGTCTTCACAGTCCAGGGTCATGAACACACTGCCTATATATGTAAACTGAATGACTTTGATGCCAAGCAAAACTAATTTTGCTTGATCTTTTCTTCTCTTCTTTCTTTCTATCCCATTCCTAATTTGCGAAAGCCGTGTCTAAAGGATGAAAGACTGGCTTTGTGTCAGTCATAAACGGCCTCCGGGAGCCATGGGCACGGTATTCCTTTGGTTAATTGCCTAGCCCTTACCCCTTATGGGGCTTATGGGGAGCCTGAGGGGTAGACCGTTTCTTTTCCTCATTTTTTTCAGGCTCACCATGGCCAATAATGAGGAACCTTTACCCTTAATAGGAGCATTAAGGCTTGCCCCTTCATCAACTAGCCTATCTTAATTTGATCTTGATGGTTTTCTGACCCCTGCCCCTCCTTTGACCACGGTTTCGACCACTGATAATAATACCCCCTCTTCGACGCGTACTGACAACTTTATCCAATCCAAAACACCCACCCAGGTTATTACTCAACCTCCAGAAAGCACCCCTTCCTCTCTCCCAACATTCTCCTCCTCCAGCTCCTATGCCACTGTCCTCTTCAATATATACCTCCCTCTTCCATTATTACTACTATTCATATATATTGTCCTCCCCCCGCCTACTCCACTCCACACCACCCCATCTTCTCTCACCCCCGTCCTTCTACTGCCTCTACCTCTGCAAACCTTTTGAGTAATCTCTTTGTATTCTGAGAATACAATTCTCTTTCAACAGTGCCTCCAATAACAAGTAGGCAAGGTTACCTTCGCAGTCCCTCTGATCGTTCACGCCTTATTACAATTAGAGTACGTCCACACCAGTGACAAAACATGGTAGGAACATTAAGACTGACAAGTTGGGTAACAAGTTGTTAAGTCGTTTAGGAACATCGTAGTAGAAAAGTTGATACGGATTTGTTGGGCGACATGTTAGCAGTCCTGGTGTGGACGAGGTGATGTCGTCAGACCTCTCCCACCAACCAACTAACGAACATGGTGTGGACAGTTTCACCATGTCGACTCTTGTTGCTGACATGTCTCAACTCTCAACAGATATGTTCCCATGCATATCAGGAGATTTGTATCCGAATGTCTCCAATTGTGTCCCCCACAATGTTTCCAATTTATATCCAAGCAACATGTCCCTGGTGTGGACGCACCCTTACATCTGAATCCCAAGCTCGTGCACTATCTACCCTAACTGACCTTACTGGCAAACCCATTCCTGCCGAACCTCACTCCTCTCTTAATACTTGTACTGGAACTGTTTCAAATCCCCCCAAATGCTTGTATCTACCCCCCCCCCCCTCCCCAATCCCTTGCCCGTTGTTGTCGTAGGGGCTTAGGAGACGGACACTGAGACCCAATGCAGGGATCTCCCCTGTCTAGGGCCTCTGCCCTCGACTCAACTAATTTTGCAAGGTCTTTTCCCCCTCCAGCTTTTTGTTTCCGCCCCTTCTCCAACCCCTTCTACTATCTACTTCCTAAGGTGTAAGAGCCGTGCTGAGAGGAGGAAAGGCTGACCTTGTGCCAGTCCTGAACGGCCTGCGGGAACTATGGGCACGGTACTCCCGACTAATCTAGCCCTTACCTTCAGTAGCGAAAGGAGGTGGACCGTTTAGGCCTATTTACATAATCCAGGTTCCCCATGACCAGTAATGAAAATGTAATCCCTTTATTAGAGGCAATGAGGCTAGCCCCTTTATCAAATAGCCCCAACCCAGGCTCTCCTTTGACCACGCTTCGAACACAAACTACTACCCACTCCTAATGCCTACTAGTGCATTACCCACCCAAGCAGAGAATCAATCTCCAGAAGACATTCTTACCCACCCAACTTCCTCAAATTCACTCTACCCCTGCAACCTTCATCAAACAACCATCCTCCCTTATTACTACCTTGCAACCTTATTCTCCATCATTCCGTAATACTCTCTTTCCACACGTCCCCGACCATCCACCACCACCAACCCTACAGATATCTTAAATACTCTGTTAGCCCAGCTAAATGGGACCGATTTTTCGTGATCCCTTCTACAGCTCCTTACTCAGGCAACACTCTTCTCTTTCAACAATGCCTCCAAAAACAAGTAGGCAGAGTCCTTTTCTATACCAGACGCGATCGCTCCCGTCTGGTTACAGTCAGATCAGAAACTGAATCTATAGCACTATCAAATTTAACTGATCATTCTGGCAACCCCATTCCTGCAGAACCTCATCCAACCCTTAATACCTGTACCGGAACTGTCTTTCTCTCCCCAGCAAACTGCCCAGTCGATACCAAAGATTGGTGAGACTGTGGAGAAGACTTATTAGGATGCCTCAAAGACCAGGATGTGAAATCAGTACATTGCTACACCATTCCTCCTAGAGGTCAACGAAAGAATCCGACCAACATTGCCAAAATTACTTTCCGTACACATGACCTTCCCTTACGTATCTACATTGGTGGACAATCCCTCCCTGTTCGACCATACCAACCCCCTCCCCGTCAATGTCAAAACTGTTGGCGCTTTGGACATCCTGCCAAACATTGCCGTTCCACAGACCGATGCCCCATATGTGCCCAACCTGGTCATAATCGATCAAACTGCTCAGCACAAACACGAACATGTGCTAACTGCAGCGGCCCCCATAATGCATTTTATAGAGGCTGTTTTAACTATTTTCAACCACATATGGACGTCAGGAAATTTTCCTTCTCATTGGCGAGATGCTCTTATCCTAGCTTTCTTAAAACCCAATAAATCAGGTACCCTACCCCGCCCCATTGCTCTAACTAGCTGCTTGTGCAAACTACTAGAACGAATGGTTAACTTCCGCTTAATGTGGTATCTTGAATCTCATAATCTCCTTTCCCCTTCCCAGTTTGGTTTCCGACGTGCCCGAAGTACAGCAGACCTACTTGCCCATTTCGAGACATATTACATCTGCATTTGCACGCCATGAATCCGTATTAGCCATATTCTTTGATCTAGAAAAAACATATGATACCACATGGCGGTACCATATCCTCCAACAATTGTCCTCCATAGGTTTACGTGGAAACATGGGCGTTTTCATTAAATCTTTCCTTTCTAAACGTACTTTCCAGGTCAAAATTGCCTCTTCCACGTCATCATCCTTTCCTCAATTCGAAGGCGTCCCTCAAGGAGGTGTGCTTAATACCACTTTATTCCTTCTTTCTGTAAATGACATAGTCTCTGTCCTACCACCAGGAGCCCGGGCATCACTATATGTTGATGACTTAACCATCTATACATCTGGCACATCCATACCAGATCTCTGTCAACAATACATCAGTAACTTCTTGGGCCACTAACCATGGCTTTCGCTTCTCTACCTCTAAATCTTTCCCCATCCTTTTCTCTCGCTCACGTACGGACGGCCTCCAATAACCCGCCCATCTTAATTTGCTCCCTTTTAGGCACAAATTCCTAGGCGTTATATTTGATTCCAAATTGTCCTGGCGAGACCATATCTTGTACATCAAAGAAAAAGCTCAATGCCGCCTCCGAATCTTACAAACTCTTTCCCACATCTCCTGGGGCTCAGATCGCAAAACTCTCCTCCATCTTCATGTTACTTTAATCCTCTCCACTCTAGATTATGGATGCCATATCTACTCCTCTGCCTCAACCTCTCTTCTTGCTCACCTTGATACAATCCACCACAGCGGTCTCCGCTTAACCCTAGGCACCTTCCACTCCTCTCCAGTTGAGAGCCTATATACTGAATCAGGCATGCCGTCCCTCTCTCGACGTCGAGCACTTCTCTCTCTTCGATGCTATGCTCGATTTCACCAACTTTCCCTTACTAAACTAACTATCCCACAATCCTTGCTTCGTACCTTTACCTCTTCTCCACGTTTACCTACTCCTATCCCCGTACGCATCGATACCCTCCTCTCCCATTCCCCCTTTCCTCACCTCCGACCTCTTCCACTTTCTGTCTGTTCCATTCCTCCATGGCTTATACCTAACCCCTTATACCTTCCCAAATCGCGAATACACCCTCCCTCCTGAATCAAATGTCCTTACTACAGAACTGTATGTATTCCTTTTTGCTTTAAGACGCATATACTCACTCCCCTCTTCCTCTTTCACTATTTTTTACTGACTCCCGTAACTCTTTAACCCTCATAAAGTCTATGCACTCGACCAATCCCCTTGTCTGTAAGATCCAGAACTGGTTGTTCTATCTATCCACACGTCACAAATCTGTCTGATTTTGCTGGGTACCCAGCCATGTTGGAATCCCTTGCAATGAACAGGCAGATACTCTTGCACGCTATGCCGCAATGTCCACATCACCTCAACTACGCTTCTCACATATTCCAGCTACAGATTATTACCCCTCTTATAAACCTTCTTGTATACCCGATGGCAATCTTTCTGGTCAAGCCTCCACAATAATAAATTACATACTGTAAAACCATCAATCTCCTCTTGGTCAGCTCCATTTCACAGGAACAGACGTTGGGAGACGGCCCTCGCACGCTTACGTATTGGCCACACTCGCCTAACACACGCCTATCTAATGTCACGCTCTGACCCGCCCCTATGTCCTCTATATAATGTCCCTCTTTCAGTTCCACACATTATCTTGTCCTGTCCATGCTTTAATACAGCACGTACCTCTGCTTTTCCACACCTATCCTCCCTTCACCGACCTCCCAACATATCAGACATCCTTACAGAATCCCACAGCTTCTGCCTTGACAACCTGTTCTTCCTCAGACGCATAAATATCCTTCACTTGATCTAACTCCCTTACCTAAACCACCATAACCTTTTCCCTCATCAACCCTTACCCATCTTCAACCTTTCAACATTACTCTAGATAGTTGACGCATAGCAACTATCACCTGACATCCCCCTTTACTATACCTTCATATAGTGCTATATGACCTTAGGTGTCTAGCACATTTATTTTGCTTTTAACCATTACACCCTCCCCTATACCTACTTACTTTCCCACTTGCACTCCTACCGCCTACCTTCCCCAGTCAAATTATTTTGCCACACCAAATCCAGACACTCCAATGTTAACTGCAGCTCCAATCTCAACAACTGCCCCAACACCGTCCCCTCTTTCTCCCCGCAGCAGACAGACTAAACGTTCCACCCCTTCTTCTCCAACCACACACTCACCTCCACCTACCTTTACCTTTATTCCTCAGACACCAGTCTCCTCTTCCCCTCCTCATAAAAAAAAAACTTTTGTCTCACAAGACTCTCCAACCAACTCCACTGGAGAAACCTGGAGAAGCCTGAGTCATCTTCCACCGCCCCTTCGACTTGGGTTCAGCTTGTGCCTCCATTTGAGTCTGGGAGGGCATCTAAGGGGAAGTCAGAAGTCTCTCTGTTTGGGCAGCAGGCCTGGAGAGGCCAGCCCTCGAGTCCATCTGTTGAACTATTTCATAGACAGACTTTAGTTTGGATGGTTTTTCTGTCTTTTTCATTTTAACAGCAAGCCTGACACAATCTGCCTGTGCTTTTTCCTTCTTCAGGCCACAAGAAGCTTTGAAAGGCTTCAGAGTGCCTGCCATAGTCTTTTATGTGCCAGGGGCATCATATGGTCAGTCCGAGGGTTTTTTAAGATTTATTTTCCATATGTTTTAGCAGTTCCTTCAGTCTCTCACGCCCCCACCCACCATGGAGTCCAACAAAGGGAAACTGTGTGTTAGAGTACATTCTCTAACAGGTACAGGGATGGCGAGAGGAGTATACGCAACCGCTGGTTATTTGGAACGGCACTCACGGGGCCTGTGTGAGGCCAACAACACAGTGACTGCTTGGCCCTAGCCTCCCGAAGGAGACCAGCCGATTGACCTGACTGGGCTGGGATCAGGCTTGAATAAAGGACCAAAGAGGCGTGTTGTTAGCCGTACTCATTCATAGCATCGCTTGACTTCCAGGACCGTCTTCTCCACAGTGCACAAAGGTGCCACACACGGCAAACAAATAGGCAGGTCAAGAAAACCCTGGAGAGAGACCAGAGGGGATGCAAACCCACCCACAAGATAAGCTTTATTAACAAGAACCATATGCTCATCCTTCCTCGACGGAAGGGTGTGCGGGCAGCCCAAAAGCCGCCTCAACGGGACGGACAGGGTGCAGCAAGAAAGACCACTTTACCTGCTAGAGTGAGCTCGGGGTTCTGTAACTGCGAGGATACCACCTCTATATCGGCAGGCACTGAGATATGACCTCCCCAATAATGTTTATATTGGCGGAGAGTCCCTCCCTGTCCGACGATATGCCCAACCTGGTCATGGTCGATGAAACTGATCTGCACAATCACGTACATGTGCCATTTATGGTGGCTCCCGTAATGTTTTTTTTCTTTTCTTTTCTTTTTCATAGGAGCTGCCCAGCATATAACTTTGAGTCTTGGGTATCAATTCTCACATTTAAATTAAGCCTCACTTTACGTGAGTCCAGACAGGAAGCACATTGACAAGGTTTTTCCCTTCCTACTCCAGTGCTGCCCTTCGCTCCGCCCCTCCCTCCCTCTCCCAAGTTGCTTCCACATCTCCCCCAGTATTTTCCTTATCCCACATCTACCCCCTCACTCCACCAGTCAAATTCTTTTGATTTTCTGAATTCAGACGCCCTAATATACACCACCATTCGAGACACTCCAATCTATACCGATACGTACTCCTCCTCCTCCCCTCATAAGAAAACCTTTGTTTCTCAAACTTCCCTAGCCAACTCCACTTCAGAAACTCTCGAAGACATTCAAAACCATCCTATCATGCCCCAAGATAACATGATTACACCTCATTCATCCTCTAATCTCCCTGCTCCCATTCCCTCAAAGTGACTGCCGACATCCATCCTCCTCCTACTCGGCTGAAGACTGCGACTGTCGTGCCACAGTACGTACGTGAAGACCTGTTATGACAACCGTGCCTATCGACTTTCGAAGTTAGGAATTGGGATACATGTGCGAATCCAGGATTCCAGTCCAAGCATTGGCATAAGGCTGGCACTGTCATGGGTGTTGGTAAATCCTATGATTAAGTAACCGTATACTATGGCGCAATCGACGTTTCCCGCGCCCTTCGCAGCTCTTGATTGGAAACTTTTCTGATTTGGAAGACGAGCCGACAAATGATGCACCGAGAACTTCCACCCCATCTGTGCCGGCTGAACCTCGACGTTCAGAATACATAAAAAAGGTCTGTTCAATACTCGTAGTAATCGTGAAGGGGGGGGGGGAGAAGTAGGA
>NW_020869040.1:750710-755710 GCF_003789085.1 Penaeus vannamei | reverse complement strand
GTTTTTGCCTTCAAGCAAGAGACATGCATCTTGTTTCTGTCAAAATAAGGAACGGCAAAACTTATAGTGTTAAAGAGTGTGCAGCGCTGGGAACCAGTGTCATATCTGACAGCTGGAGAGCATGTAGTTGCTTTTCAAAAGAGGGCCTTCAGCGCTTGCAGGTAAACCAAAGATGTGGATTTATACAGAACCTGTTACCAGAGTACACACAAGTAATACTAAGTGGATGTGGGAGGCTGCTAATTGACGGTTGTCGCAGCAACGAAAATTTTTATTGGCGACTCAGTCTGCGTCATTTTGCGATGTGATTTCCACTCCACAATAACCTGTTTCTTGTTGCAACGACAGCAAGAACAAAAACAGAAAGGGGGCTATAGTTTATGGAGGATCCAGAGGAGGAACTCCAAATCTAGTTTTTTTTTTAATGCAAATACTGCAGGGGTTCAAGGGTATTACGGTAATATTGGAGAAGTTTCTTCTAACGCTAACAAATCGACCTTATGTTATTTTTAACTATAGTTGGCCTATAGACTTTTTAAAAAGTCGATTAGGGCCGGAGACTGACTATGGCGGTCACGTCCGTAGAATTTCTTTAGCCGAATTGGGTCGCTTGTTTTTTTTTTTTTCTATAGCGTTATATATATATATATATATATATATATATATATATATATATATATATATATATATATATATATATTATATGCATGTATGTATGTATAGGCGTTATTTGCAGCGTCCTTATCTACAATTTCTTGCATTTTTTTATTTATTGTTTTATTTTTTTTTATTTTTGGGGGTGAGGGGGCTGCCGAATTACAAGTAATTGTGGATGTACGCTCCGCCCGCGTAGGCAGACTGACCTGTCAATTCAGTTCTTCAAAATGCATGCGCAACCGAAAAAGGAAATTGCTAAATATTTCTTGTATCTTATTTTGTAACTCTTTTATTTAGCCATTTTAAAAGCATTTAAAATAAATTTCTCAATGAAACTCATGTGAAAATGGTATAAGATTATACATAAAGGTATAATGTTCATTTCTAGGCTAGCATGAGTCAGTAAAACGTAATAGAATAGGGGATAAATAATCGTTTGAATTTCTTTACGTGACTTACATTTATCTTTAAATTCTTAAGGGAATCTTTATGATTACTTTTTAAGAAATAAGAATTTCAATGAATAATAAATATACTACATGTGTTATTTAGATGTATCAAAATGCAGATAGATGAATAAACACTGTTGTAGTACAGAGTCACAGACAGGAAAACGTGTACATTTGGCAGAAAGGTATCCTCCGAATAAAGCTCCACATACATTAAAATGCAATACACATATACTGTTTTTTTGTTGTTGTCTTGCATGTAGATGATGTTTATGATATATGATAATGATAACAATATAAAAATTAGTAACAATGCTACTATGATGATCATATTATTATTATTGTTATTATTATTATTATTATTACTACTATTACAATTAATATTATCATTATTATTAATATTGCCATTATAATAAGAATAGTAGTCGAAATAATAAGCTTAAGTATGTTTTTTTTCTAGAACCAGTTTCCATTTTCATACCCATCAGATATCAAGAGATTCCTGTTGATATCTACAAACGAGATCTAGCAAGAATAGTCGAAGCAATTAATATGAAGGTACTATTTTTATTATTATCATCATTGTCATTCTTAATATTTTGTGTTATTATTGTCATTATCATTATTGTATATACCCAAATAATATTAAAGATCATCATTATTATATGAAATCAGTTGTCCATACATTTTCGCTTATTGTACCATCTATTACCTTCTTGTACTCCTACGTACCCCCCCCCCTACCATGGCTAAACAAACTGTTTTCATTAGGATAATGCAACTATATACTAATTATGAAGGACTGCATTGCAGGAGTGTTGGTCAATAAATTCGAATTTGAGACACAATCAAAAAAGATGATTTGATTATATAATACTTGCGCATGTGGTGTGGCATCAGGTATAAGCCATTCAAATCTCAGTTACTTAATAACCATATCATTTTCTTATATAAGGCCGTCATCTCCTTTGTACTTTAACCCGGGACGTCCGGGGTAAATGGCCGGACGCGACGAGTTCGCGCATAAAAACAAAACGTTTTATATGTTGTATATACCTTATAAAAAGGAGTTATATTTTTAGATTATCCTTGAATACTATTTTGACTGTAGGTCTTTAAAAATCGAGTATTTATCATATGATTGCATTCGGACACTGCTCGAAATCGCTAATACCGCGCGAACAGCGAGGTGCGACGAAGGCATTTTCCTTTTTATGAAGAGTGAAAATGCCTTGCGAGTAATCACTTGATATATGTGAGTAATTGTATTGCTGTTGCTAGGTGTTCATTGTAACAGACATTAAATGAATGCAGGCAGGGGAAAGTGAAAATATGCAGATAATAAATATAAAGAAATATTAATGACTGAATAGAGAGAGAGAGATAGAGAGAGATTGATAGATAGAAGAGAGAGAGAGAGAGAGAGAGAGAAAGAGGCAGGAGAGAGAGAGACAGAGAAAGAGGCATAAGAGAGAGAAATGATGGAGAGGGAGAGAAAGAGAAAGAGAAAGTCAAAAGACTTAATTCCATTATTTGCAATGGTTCTTCTTTGTTCATATGCAGGGCAGTGTACAATAATACAAACTAAATGAAGATAATATCAAGTTCATTCGTAGGGGAATTATAAAATAAAATAAATTGGCCACATCATTAGAAATAATAGGTACATTAGTTTATGCTTTTCATTTTAAATTGATGCATTGACAATTCAAAAGAAATTTCAATTTCCTTTTGAAAGTAATTAGATTGGAGATGTTTCTAATATTTTGTGGTAGGTTAATCCAGGTACTGGATCCTCGTACCTGTTTCCGTGTATAACCTCTTTATGAGCAGAGAGTTAATATGTCTGGTTTGAATGTTTGTTTTGTTACCCAATTATTTTGTAGGTGTGCATAAACAATGAGGATATTCACCCTATGATGAATTTTATGAATGGATTATGCCTATGCCCTATTGACATTTTGATTGAACGTTTAACCAGTTTCGTGTAGGGGTTATATAGTCATATTTATTTCCGAGAGAGTGAGGAGGGGAGAGGAGACAGAGGGGGTGTGCAGTCATGTTTATGGAAATGAACTGAGAGAGAGAGAGAGAGAGAGAGAGAGAGAGAGAGAGAGAGAGAGAGAGAGAGAGAGAGAGAGAGAGAGAGAGAGAGAGAGAGAGAGGAGAGAGAGGAGAGAGAGAGAGAGAGAGAGAGAGAGAGAAGAGAGAGAGAGAGAGAGAGAGAGAGAGAGAGAGAGAGAGAGAGAGAGAGAGAGAGAGAGAGAGAGAGAGAGAGAGAGAGAGAGAGGAGAGGAGAGAAGCGTTATATTTTATACACGTTCTGGATGTGATTCCCGCCCGTTTCTAGACTGAAGTGTAAGACAGTTTCGCCGCACCTTTTGCGCCCGGCAGCGGCAATCTGTGACGTCACTCCCAAACCTGGGACGTCCGGGGTTTGGAAAAAAAGGAGATGACGGACTATGTAAGGAAACCGTCATGCCACGGGACACTTCGTGTGTGAGACGGCTGGTTTTGCTCAAGGGTACGATACTTTGACCCGATTGTATTTCGTAAATTCGTACGTCCGACAACGACTATGCTCCGCCCACTGACTTGAAATTAATTGCAAGTATTTGGCGTTGCAGATAAACTCTCTCTCTCTCTCTCTCTCTCTCTCTCTCTCTCTCTCTCTCTCTCTCTCTCTCTCTCTCTCTTCTCTTCTCTCTCTCTCTCTTCTCTCTCTCTCTCTCTCTCTCTCTCTCTCTCTGTATGTGTGTGTGTGTGTATACACACACACACACACACACACACACACACACACACACACACACACACACACACACACACACACACACACACACACACACACACTCACGCGCGCGCCATTTTAGCCATGCCGTAAAAGTTATTAATAAGAATAATTAACTCCACAACGCGAGATATGCATTTAACATGTTACATTTGTCACAGTGATCTGTCATGTCAGCCTGATTTACTCCATCATTTCCTTGATATACTACATTGTAACTGGATTCCATTTTTTTTTAACATCTGCTTACATCACATGATGAAAGTCATTATGACTGCCTTGCTAGTATGCAACGTGATTCACGATCGCTTGGGTGTTACTAATATGTTCACTTTATTTTCAATGTATGACGAAAATTTCAAAGAAAAATATCATAGGACTCATTAATCTGTCAATTGCTTTATATACTATCTTGATACTAGTGTGTGAAATAACACATTAAAAATACCAAAAAGTCTTACTAATCAAAAATATATTTCATTAAGTCTATCGTTGCAAAGTTCACTTAATAAAATTCAGCCAATGCAATCAACTTTAGGACCATAATCACATATTTTACTTGAAAATAGAATTACTTTATGTCACTTACTAACTGTTTGTGACATGCCAATGTTAGATAGACACGCAAATAAATCCATTTCGGTAAATTCTCGGCGCTCTTAGACACAGCGAACAGGTAAACAAGTTCCGCCTACGTCACACACTCTTATGTTAGAGGGGTAAAGTTATCAATTTTCTTGTCATTGCTAAGACACTTGGCGGTTTGAGTTACAGATTTCACTTATCTTGTTAGGTTATTGTGCGCGTATAAAGTGTGCATGGTGGTGGGGCAGTGCAAGATTAAGGAAAGAGTACAAGTTAAAGTTTTGGAGCAGGTGCACAATGTGCAAACTTTGCTGGAGATTCGCGAGATTCGTTGTCTGAGACCCATTGCGTAAGTGGAAAGATGTTGAGTTAATTTATTCAACACTGAAAGTATTGGAATAATGATTACCGTGTTTAGATGGATTCTTTAAGCAGCCTTACGAAGTTGATATGATTTGTGTTGGCCAAATAAGCGGGATTCCTGTGTATTCATGTGTAGTATAGTTTTCTGTGATTCT
>NW_020869040.1:740710-745710 GCF_003789085.1 Penaeus vannamei | reverse complement strand
CACACACACACACACACACACACACACACACACACACACACACACACACACACACACACACACACTGACACTCACTCTCTCTCTCTCTCTGACTCTCTCTCTCTCTCTTCTCTCTCTCTCTCTCTCTCTCTCTCTCTCTCTCTCTCTCCTCTCTCTCTCTCTCTCTCTCTCTCTCTCTCTCTCTCCTCTCTCTCACTCACTCTCACTCACTCACTCACTCACTCACTCACTCACTCACTCACTCACTCACCACTCACTCACTCACTCACTCACTCACTCACTCACTCACTCACTCACTCACTCACTCACCTCTCACTCACTCACTTCACTCACTCACTCACTCACTCACTCACTCACTCACTCACTCACTCACTCTTATATACAAATACACACACTAACTCATTCTCACTCTCACTCTCTATCTCTCTCTCTCTCTCTCTCTCACATGAGCACAAATATACACAGATGCATGCACACAGACAAAAACACGTCACATCTCACCCAGGATCAACTGGGTCTTGGGTCGTCTGCAATGTGATTGACTTCAGGCATTCTGCTTTACGGACAAACAACTCACAAAAGTGCAGAAAGTTGTAGATCTGTGGAAGTAATTACAATTCATAATTCTGGAATCTAAAAAATAAAAATCACTTACATGGGGTCTTACAAGGCTATAATAAAACAAGGAATAAAGGTGCCAACTTTCAAACTTATATTTTCTGCCTTTTACCTATATTATCAAATTTTCTTGTTTATACCAAATCATGAAAGGGAATATAATCCGTATTGTTCCTTGAGTTCAAAAGATTAACAACCCATAATAGATTCATTGTTTCTAAATGTTATGAACAGTGTTCATGCACGTCCAAACTTATAATAGCAATAAATATGTGCATTCAAATTGGATTTTTCAATGACAGTACATTCATAGTAGCACTGTCAATACTACTACTAACCTGGTGAGTTGACCGTATGTATGCGTCCACTACGACCACACTTGATAAAGTTTTGTCTATGAGAGGACTAAAAATAGTCTCATAACTGTAGCCTGTGTCACCATCTTCAATTTGAATCTGATAAAAATATAATGGTCAAATACAATAAGTGCATAAGCTAATAAATGCATTCAAATTCATTGTTCTAGGAATGTATATGCATGGTGACACTACCCATAATGACACTCAAGTCTTTAGTCATATAGTGTTGCATTAGAATCAAAATGCTACTCTGTCCAAATACTCACTTGTCTGTGGGTGCGTCCAATTTCTTTTTGTTTATTTACCGCCTCTTTCATTATTTCTGCTCGTTCCAGGTACTCTTCTGTCTTTTTCTTGAAGTGACTACGTTTTGTTTCATCTTTGACTTCTGCAAGGAGAAAAGTTATTGTCTTTTAGAATAACTTATAAGATTATTTTCATTCCAACTGTCTGTCAACTTTTGCATTTTCTTTTTCCACAGATTAAGCATATAAATATTCAAGAAATCAAAATTACTCAAGGCAAATACCAGACACTGAAATACCTTTAGCTGCTTGCAGGAGTAGTCTAATGCCTTGTTCATAGCATGCTAAAGCCTCAGCAAATTTCTTTTCCCCATCAAGCTGCACCGCACGAGTCAGTACCTGTATTGCTGCTGCTTCAGACCCTGACATTGTCCTTTACTTCTGAAATAATACTAACAATTAATTTCAATAAACCATCAACATTACCAAACATAAGATACAGTCTAGTGATAAATATCAAGCAACAACATTAACTACTTACTAGTTTCAAAGCTTAAAATAAAATGTGAATATCAAGAGCTTTATCAGTATTTGCATTATTCATACAAAAAGGATTAATACTACAAAAAAAAAAAAAACAGGGGCAGTAGGTTCAAGCCAATGCGGAGATATATATTAAAACTAAGATATTTTTTCTAAATTTCTTAATCTGGGGGTGATTTATCCATTCCCTAAGTATTGGGGGACAGTGGAAAAACTTATGCTAGTTCTGTCTTTTTTGCTATTAGGCCTAATGTCTAGTACATTTAATTGGTCTAACTCTTAACCAGTGCTTCAATCACAAATGTATCTGATATTTTTTAAGTCAATAGAATGTTACCTTTCCTTTCCCTTTCTAGTATGTTCATGGTCTATGACGTTCACAAAATATAATGCCACCAGGCGAATTATTTATGTAACAGCACTGTAATTTGATGGAACTGTTGCAAACTGGGTGTTGAAATGTAAGGTCTGTTTTCATTTTGTAATAGAAAGTTATTAATCAAGAGACGTCACATATATAAAGACCTGTAGGGATATAATTTCAGTTTAAAGGATTTGTTGCTTGTGTATTATCCCCTAAAAAATCCCATCAAAGGTGAACATACCTCAACCCCTGAAAATATTTCCCAATGCCAAAATATTCCGCTCCTCTACCTCAGGACGGGTTGCCAACACTCCAAATGGGACCAGTAGCCTGATAGACCTCGCAAGCCTCGTTCACTGACATGGGTTCTTCGCAGGGCATGTGGGGCTAGAACTGTCGTCTGAGGGAGGCCCGGGGGCAGGTGCCACAGGGGTGCAAGGCAGGTGCCACAGGAGGCGAATCGGCCGCGTCTCCTCAAAGGTCAACAGTTCCGTGTTTACATTTCGGGACCGGATTATTTCCCCATTGTGTAAAGTAGACGCGTCCAACATACCACCAAAAAGGGAATGACAAAGCTCTGAGATTTTAAATTATGGCAATTCCGTTCATATTCTGGTGAAAATGAAGAAAAACACCCGGACTATCGTTAAAATGATAAGAAATGGGAGAGAATCAAAAGCTCCGCTTCGCAACCCGAAATTACGATGACCCTAGTTGACGGCCGCCAGCAGGAGAATCGATTGCGATGATCTACTTAATATCACACTCTTTTTATCTCTAACTTCCTTCTGCATGTGTCCAGCGTCTCGACATGTCCTCCAAGGTGAGCTAGGAACACGCCAGCCACAAAAATAAATTCCCGCTGGTTGTACTTTAGAAGATAAAAGTGTGCGACTCAGGTGTTTTTGGGCTGTGGTTGGCTGTGTTTGGAGATGGGGGTTCCTGCGACGACCTTTTTGCTGCAAGAAATCTACGATGCCGCGGATTCTACGTGTGTGTAGAAAGTATTAAAGCATGAAAACGCTCTCTGATATCGTATCAGTTTCATATATAAAGTTTTGTGGTGATAACTCATGATTACTGGTGCATTTCGCCATGGAAGATTTCTCACTTTTTTAATGTGCGATTTTGATGTTTTTTTAAAAATGGTTGAGAAACATTTTAGGATAAATTAGTAGTAAATGACAAAGGAAAGCACAGTGAAGAAAATATATTGTATAGAAATATATTTGTCATCTTTACAATTCAATAATTACTTGTTGGTGATATCCTCATAGTTTAACCTATAGGTATAGAAGTTGAGATTCAGAGATTCTTATTGAAGATGTAACCAAGAGAAGTTGCATCAAATAAGTTCTTATGTATGATAATTAAACACGTACAAAATTAGGCAATTCATGTACCCCATCAAAAATAGGTGTAAGTGAAATCTGAGGATCACTATATAAAGAGAAGTCATAGGATAGGAAGCATTCAGGTTCATATCCAGTGATTGCCCACGTCATTTCAACCAAGATGTATGTCTCTGTGCAGACTAATTTGTCGGGAAGGTCTGTAAATAGGAAAGGTCTTTCTGTAAACCCTCACAAACTGTATGTTGTTTAACTTAGAAGAAACAGAATAGTATAAGGGATATTTAGGGTATAGAAGGCTGTACTATATATTTTAGTAATTAACTTGAATTAGCAGTATAAATATATTTTTACTAATTCATGACAGAAAAATGGAAAACTTCTTTGCCAAAAGATAAATCACAGACTTCTCACATAAAAGACTTAATGATTGTAGTGCTTAGACAAGTTTCTGTCGTCCTGAATATGTGTCGAATGTTGTGTCACATGGGGGGGGGGGTTTACAGGCAGTTGAAACATGTCACACAGTTGCATGATCTTGGTAGTTAACTGATGAACGATGATAAAGTTTAGTTTGGTCATTATATTTGTAAACTTCTGTTTTGATGGACATAAGTGAATTAACAAGACAGTATTAGGCTTTCGTATATGAGTTAGGTTTATGTATATGAGTTAACTGTCGTCATTGTATGTCCAGTTATCAGAGAAACCTCAACTCTTTCCATAGCTAAGAAACTGAAAAGTTTGTATACACTGGTCATGTTGCTGTCTGTTTATATACGCTGTGTTCTTAGTGTATAGTGACACCTGTCTTCAGTATAATAGTATTTAAAATGGGAACATGAAAATTTTGAGTGGTATGAAAACAACCTTTAGAGCGCTTATTGTATACAGTAAAGGTAAACATATCAATTTAAATGATGCAAGTGGAGGATGTATTATTTTGGAATGAAGCCCATTTATTAGTTTTTTGTTTTGCATTAGATATAGACTAAACAAAAAGAAATGATACCAAGCATAGAGCACAAGAAGTATTACGTAATAATTAGCATTGGCCAGATATTTCATTATTATTACGTAAGGAATAAAACGTTATACAAGTACATAGCTTCTAAATGGAAGAGATGTAAAATCCATGAGTGCACAATCACTCAGCTGGCTGTAATGTTTGTCACTGTGTAAAGTTTGATGATTGTTTGATTTTCTCGATTAATTGCAAGAAGCAAAGGTTATTTGTTTTATCTAAAGTGGTGACAGATATCTGCCTCAATGATAAGTGATTAGAATGGTAATGCTTTCACTGTGTTACAAATCCTCAGGATACTGTTTATATATAAGGTTTTATTTGTTACGCAACAGTATGAAATGTAACTAACCGATACAAACTGCAGTTTAATGATTATTGCACTGTGTGTTTTACCTCATGCATATAAGCTTCATCCACTGTATAGTGATAGAGGATGTAGGTATTTTTTTTTTTTTTTATTGATATTTTCAAATAGAAACAAATAAACAAACA
>NW_020869040.1:722961-726879 GCF_003789085.1 Penaeus vannamei | reverse complement strand
CTCCCCCCTCCCTCCCTCCCTCGCCACTGCTTATATATATTCACCTCGTTTAATAATTTACATCCATACCCTACCTATATAACTGCATTATAACTATATTATCTCTATTCTTCTCTCTCTCATCTCCTCTCTCTCTTTCTCTCTACTTCTCTCTCTCTCTCTCTCTCTTCTCTCTTCTCTCTCTCTCTCTCTCTCTCTCTCTCTCTTCTCTCTCTCTCTCTCTCTCTCTCTCTCCCTCTCTCTCCTCTCTCTCTCTCTCTTTCTTCTCTCCTCCTCCTCTTTCTCTTTCCCCTTTCTTCTTCTCTTCTCTCCCTCCCTCCCGCTCTCTTCTTCTCTCTCTCTCTCTCTCTCTCTCTCTCTCTCTCTCTCTCTCTCTCTCTCTCTTCTCTCTCTCTCTCTCTCTCTCTCTCTCTCTCTCTCTCTCTCTCTCTTCTCTCTCTCTCTCTCTCTCTCTTCTCTCTCTCTCTCTACTCTCTCTCTCTCTCTCTCTCTCTCTCTCTCTCTCTCCTCTCTCTCTCGTTCTCTCTCTCTCCTCCTTCCTCTCTCCTCCTCTCTCCCTTCCCCTCCCTCCCTCCCTTCCCTTCCCTTCTCCCTCCTTTTCCTCTCTCTCTCTCTCTCTCTCTCTCTCTCTCTCTCCTCTCTCTCTCTCTCTCTCTCTCTCTCTCTCTCTCTCTCTCTCTCTCTCTCTCTCTCTCTCTCTCTCTCTCTTGCCCTTTCTCCTCCCCTCTGTCCCCCCCTCTCTCCCTCCCACCCTCTCTCTCTCGCTCCCTCCTACCCTCTCCCTCTCCTCCTTCCCATTTCCCTCTCTCTCTCCTCCTTCCCCTCTCCCTCCACCTTACCCTTCACAACAACAACAAAAAATCTTTATTCCTTAATATTATTACATTTTTTCTGTTTACCTATTTGTATTTAGTTATTTATCAGTGTATGAGGTTTTATACTCGTTTTTGAAATTTAAAATTTCCTTTTGTGAAAGTAGCAAACTTGACAGTATTAAGATAACATGAATGCACATTCAAAAAATTATATGGGAACTGATACCTTAACATCCCTTCCCAAATATTACTTTATATGTAGTAAGCTATGAGATCTGTCCTGTTAGATCCAGTGATGACGTGCGTGTGTGTCTTCTTTATGTCTTTGCAACCTTTTTTTTTTCTTTCTTTTTATCTTTCTTTTTCTTTCTCTTTCTCTTTTCTTCCTCTTCTTTACCTCCTCTTCTTCTACTTCTTCTTTTTCTTCTTCCTCTTCCTCTTCCTCTTCCTGTTCTTCTTCCTGTTCTTCTATTTCTTCTTCTACTTCTTTTTTTCTTGAATCTATAACCTTTCTTATTGAAAAAAATGTGATCGTTTGCAGATTATTGTAGCTGGGCAAGAGGATGGTGGTTCAGCTGATAAGATGGCAGTATCACGACCATCCAGCGGGGCCAAGATCAAGCCCCACGCAGCTCCCCAGCCTCAACAGGATATGGCCAAGAAACACAAGCATGAAATCAGGAAGGTGAGGAAAATCCGTCAAAGGAGATTTGCAATGCGAAGAGCCCGATGTTGATAGAAGATTAGGTTGTGGGTGGAAGAAGCATGTTGAATTTGGATATTAAAGCCAATTAGCCTGTGTGGCAAGAATACATGGCATGCCTACAGTTATATTAGTTCAGTTTATTGTCTTGACACATAGATGGCTCTATATTTTCTTAGTCACCAAGGAGTCTGTTATTATTTTTACTTGTCTCACCTGCTTACCCTTTTCCTTGATTTTTGGAAGCTTCTTTTGTATCATTTTATTATCTTTAATGTTATTAATTTGATAATAATGATAATAATATCAATAAGAGTGATAACATATCAATATTAATAGTATAAGAAGGAAAAACACATTTTCTCACTATTTAAGAAAGGGGGAAATTAGGGACTCCTTGTCTGAGTGCATGTAGAACCATTTGTATAAAACAAAAAAACTTCAAGGGACAATACATAAATCTTAAACTGTAGTGTAATTGAAAAAATATTTTATTTCCCTGTGTTCCATAGATTTTTTTTCCAGATTATTTTAACATGTTTAATGTCTGTGTTTCAGGAGCCCAAAGTAAAGCAAGAATCCAAAGTATCGGACCAGTTTTCTGCTTTATTTGGTGAGCCGATTAAGCAGGGAGCTGACCAGAAGAAGGTCAGCAAAGACAAATCTGTCAAAGAAAAGGAGAAGGAGAAGGAGAAAGAAAAGGAGAAGGAAAAGGAGAAAGAAAAGGAGAAGGATAAAGCATCTGATAAAGTACAAGATAAACATAAGAGTAAGTCATCCAGCACGAAGTCAAGCAGCGAAAGTAAAAGGGAGAAACACAAAGGGGAGAAGGGCAGCTCCACGTCGTCTTCCAGCGCAGCCCCAGCAGCTACGTCAGGAGAGAGTAAGGACAAGAAGGAGAAGAGTAAAGACAAGAGTCACAAGGAGAAGCATAAAAAGGATAAGGAGAAAGAGAGGGAAAAGCACAAGAAAGATAAAGATAGAGAGAAAGACAGCAAGAAACATCGTGATAAGGAAACCTCAAAGAGGCCTGCATCCCCAGCCTCCAAGCGTTCGTTATCTCCCGGCTCAAAGCGGTCTTTATCACCCACAAGTAGCATAAAGTCAGACTCAAGTGCCAAAAGAAAGAAATATGACCTTGAAAATGCAAAGATGGTTGTTGAGAAACCACCCGAGGAGATTAAGGAGAAGAAGAAAGAGAAGAAGAAGGAGAAGAAGGAGAAACGTAGAGAAAAGGAAGAAGTAGTAGCAGCAGTGGAGAATGAGAGAGAAAAGCCTGTAGTCGAGAAAGTGATTGTGAAGACAGAAACTAGCACAAAAATGGCAGCTCCTCCTGTAAAGGAAGAGCGAATTAGTGCCCCTACAAAGGTAGAAGAAAGAATGGCAGTGAAAGACAGAGGAAAGAAAGAACCAAAAGTGAAGAAGAGTGTGAAAGAGATTGTAAAGGAGGAACCGGTGCCAGTAGCACCAGTAATAACCAAGGAAAAGAAAGTAAAGGAGAAACCAGTAGTTGTAGCCGCTCCCCCTGCACCCCCAAGGTCCAGGTCTTCCTCAAAGTCATCGTCACGAAGCCTTTCCCCGCCGGTTACTTCCTCTAGGTCGCCTTCGCCTGGATGCTCCTCGAAGTCTTCCAGGTCAAGGAGTCCTCCCTCACCAGCTTCTGTTGCTCATGATTCACCTTCACGATCAGGCTCTCTATCCAGGTCACAATCTCCTGTCAGATCCAAGTCACGATCCCGCTCAAGATCAAGTTCAGGCTCGAGAAGGTCAGTATCCAGAACGCCCTCTGTCTCGCGGTCAAAGTCTGGGTCCCGTTCAAGGTCCTTGTCACGCTCTCGCTCACGTTCACGTTCACGTTCACGGTCGAGATCTAGGTCTAGATCTGGCTCAAGATCAAGATCGAGGTCAAGATCAAGGTCGAGGTCTCATTCTAGATCAAGATCAGGTTCCAGATCTCCTTCAAGATCAAGGTCAAGATCAAGGTCAAGATCAAGATCAAGGTCGAGATCAAGATCTAGATCAAGATCAAGATCGAGGTCAAGATCGAGATCTGCCTCTGGTAGTAGATCACAGTCCAGTTCTCCAGGAAGGTCAAAATCCTATTCTAGGTCACCAACAAGGTCAGTCAGTAGTAGTTCCAGTGATAGTTCTCCTTACGTGTCAGTCCCAGAAACACAGCCCCCTGCTCCTGCTCCACGGGCCAATGGCGTTGGCCGGCCACCACTTTCAGAAACAGATGCCAGGGGAGCGCGTAACCCTTTAAGCATAATGATGACAGAAGTTAGTAGTTCTTCCAGTGAGAGTGAGGAAAGAGGAAGTGCTGAAGCTAAAGTTTTGCCCAAAGCAGCAAACAGATCACCTGCAGAGGTAGTAAATCGCCCTGCTCACACTCCTTCACAG
>NW_020869040.1:695461-707961 GCF_003789085.1 Penaeus vannamei | reverse complement strand
GTGCTTAAATTAAATTTATTGAATATATTAAATAAATAAATTTAGCTCTGACGATTATTTAAACAATCTCGCTGTGTCTAGTTCTGTTTACATGTTACGTGATTGGCCGAAGGAACCTAAAAGATTATGTATGGCGCTCGCTGATTGGTTGAATTGCTTTACTAGAGCCCTCTGTTGGCTACCATTAGAATGAGTCGATTTACGATTGTAAGTCTCGTAACCACTTTGCCATGGCTGGTAAACGCAATGGTAAATGACACGCTGTTAAATGCGTTACGATCGTATGTTCGTGAATCCGGCCCCTAGAATGAGTTAATTTTCAGGACTTTGAAAACAAAACTTTTTTTTTTCTCTTTCCACAGATGTCGAGCGAGGCAGGGCGAAAACGAAAAAAAAAAAAAAGTAGTAAGTAATAACATGATTTTTAACATAAACTACGCTAGATCTTCTCTTTCTATATTAATGAAGAAAACACTAGTTTTTTTTTTCTTTGCTTTTTGAACATTGCCACTTGTTATCTTTGCAATTGTGATAACCACTTGTAACATAATTACTGACTTGTTTATTATTATTATCATGATCCATTTCTTATTACTCTTTCTTATTACTATTATCATTTTTTACTATCCTCACCAATCAAGGTATCATTACTAGCTACAAGAATATTTTATGTATAATTTCACCAGTAATAAAACGGAGAATTTAAATCTCAAATATAGTCCTCAAGCTATGACGTCACGCTTCCATGGAAACCAATTTTCAGCTCTAAACCAAGATCGAGCCTCTTCAATTTCTTCAAAAAAATGAAACTAGATCAATCTCTCATATTGATAGTTTTACATGTATACTTAGAGGCAAAGTCCAAGTAAGCATAAAGAAGGTGTATGATGCAACGGTGAGTACTGTTTTATTTTCTGACACGAACTTAGATATGTAAAACCCAAGAAAATAATCATGGGTCGTATCAAATCTTGAAAATATATTGAATAGATGATTAAAGTTAGAAAAATAATGTATTTTTTCTATGTATTTCCGATAGTATATGTTGTTTTTATGCAAAAGTGCTCTAGGCCTATCGAAAAAAAAAGGACAGCGGAATGCATTGAAATAAATCACAGAACGTAGGTTTGCTCAAAAAGAAATATGGTATCGAAAAATACAGTTATTTGCAGCAAACAAATTTACTTGAATTGGATATGGAAGGCGATTAATAACATTCATTGATTAACATTCATTAACATCAAATCTAATCAGTCGATGTATGAAGTTAGATTCCACTATTCATGACAATAATCCAACCGCAATTCAATTCCTTCAGCTGTCGTGAACGAAATATTTGAACGACGTAACTGCGGTTCCGGTGAATAACTTGTTTACGTTTGAGTACAAAGTTGCGGGTTTGTTTAGCACTGAAAATTCGTCGCCATGCCAACGTGACGTAGCACTTGAGAATTCCGTTAGCCAATTTCCGTCACTCGACCCCCTCTCACCCACCCACTCCCACCCCCTCACCCCTCACCCACCTTCATCGTATCTGACTTTAACCAGCCGTTGCCTCCGCCCACAGAAGGTTTAGCAGCACGGTTAGCAGCACGGTTAGCCATCTTTGGGGACGTGTTGCCGATGGTGGCTGGCGCGCTGCTGTCCCTCGGGCTTACCATCGCTTTCATCACCGTGGGCGCCATCTATAAAGACGATTGCAATGTGGAACCCATGATCCCGATCTGGCTCATCGTGCAAGGTAATGGAGAGGAGAGAGAGGGAGGGAGAGGGAGAGGGGGGAAGAGGAGGGAGGGAGAGAGAGGGAGGGAAGGGGAAGAGGGGAGGAGGGAGGGGGGTGAGAGCGAAAGGAGGGAGGAGGGTGGAGGGAAAGAGGAGGGAGAGGGAGGAGGGAGGAAGGAAGGTGGGGAGAGGGGAGGGAGGAAGGAGGAGGTGGGAGAGGGAGAGGGAGGAGGGTGGGAGAGGGAGGAGGGAGGGAAGTGGGAGAGGAGGAGAGGGAGGAAGGTGGGAAGGGGAGAGGAGGAGGGGAGGGAGGGAAGAGGGGAGAGGAGAGGAAGGAGGTGGGAAGTGGGAGTGGGAGAGGGAGGAGGTGGAGAGGGAGAGGGAGGAAGGTGGGAGGAGAGGGAGGGAGGTGGGAGAGGAGAGGGAGGAAGATGGGAGAGGGAGAGGAAGGGAAGGTGGGAGGGGAGAGGGAGAAGGTGGGAGAGGAGAGGGAGGAGGTGGGAGAGGAGAGGGAGGAAGGGAAAGGAGGAGGAAGAGGGGAGGGAGGAAGGGTGGGAGGGGGAGGGGGAGGGAGAGGGAGGGAGGGGAAAGGAAGGAGAGGAGAGGGAGGGAAGAGGGGGAGAGGGAGAGGGAGAGGGGGAGGGGGGAGGGAGGAAGCGGGAGAGGAGGAGGGAGAGGAGGGAGGAAAGAGGGAGGGAGGGAGAGGGAGGGGGAAGTGGCGAGAGAGGAGGGGAGGGAGGGAGATTTTGATTTGATAAAAAAAAAAAAAAAAAAAAAAAAAAATACAGAACAGTGTACATGCCCTGTAAAAAGCCAGGATATGATGCTCCAAAACCTATCCAAACTGGCTATGCTTATATTTATGTAAAGGGAAACTTTAGTAATACATGCCTGAAGGGCTGTCATTATACACATATCATTTAGTTGGTAAAAAATAACTTTTATATCCCTAATCATATCGAAGACAAGACCGGTGTCTATGATAAATTTAATATAATCAATAAGTGCTGGTCTCTGGACAGTGCTATCTGGTCGATAGGATGCAATTTTTTAGCAACAAAGTAAGTAATGTGTAAGATTAAGCGACTAGGGCGCCTTGCACATTTTGCAGTGGTGATATTTAACTGGCTTTGCCTCCAAAACTGCTTCCTGTACATAATTAATAGTGTATTGATATCTTATACGTAGCCTGGTTAGGGTGACCTACTGTCTACGACTTCGTATTGTTTGTTAGCATCACGTGACCCGACAATACTTTCATAATGCCAGATGGTACCATGTCCACTTTTCTTCATTTTTTTCGGTGGTCCATACCTGGCCCTCATGATCTCGAAGACAGCTGATATTACGTTTTTCATTTGACTGATAGATAGCGGTATTGCATAATATGGTTCTTCGTGGGAAAGTGCTTGTTTTGCTAACTTATCTACCTTGACACAGGTTGATATTCCTATAGGAGGGAGTGAGGCAGGAGGGAGAGGGAGAGAGGAGGGAGTGAGAGAGGGAGAGGAGGAGAGGGAGGAGAGGGAGAGGGAGAGGGAGGAGAGAGGAGTGAGGAGTGGAGAGGGAGGGAGGGAGGGAGGGAGGGAGGGAGGGGAGGGAGAGGGAGGAGAGAGGGAGAGGGAGAGGGAGGAGGGGAGGAGTGAGGGAGAGGGAGGAGAGAGGAGAGGGTGAGGGAGAGGGAGGAGTGAGGAGAGTGAAGAGAGGGAGGGAGGGAGGGAGAGGGGAAGAGGAAGAGGAGGAGGGAGGGAGGGAGAGGGGGAGGAGAGGGAAGAGGAAGAGGGAGGAGGGAGGGAGGGGAGGAGGTGAGGGAGTGAGAAGGAGAGGAGGGAAGAGGAAGAGGGAGGGCCAGGGGAGGGGGAGGATACCCACGGACCATGTGAATGTCAGGATGAATTGACTCCCTCCGCGGCCAACCACCAGCTACGGATAAAGGGCAATGTGACCCTGCACCTTCCGCACCAGCCGTAGCCCAGCCACCGCCCGACCATCAATGATACCCTGCCATCCCCGAAACTGCCAGCCGCGCCCGCCGCTTACCCGATACGTCCCGGCGTCCACTATATAGTACTATTATTATATATATATTTATATATATATTTATATATCTATATTATATATTTACTAACTATAGTATTATAATATATCACTAAGTTAACCATATACTACTAGTAATAATATTAGTTATTGTCAGGTGTGTGTGTGTGTTGTGTGTTAAACATATATACTATTATACCCATATATATATAATATATTATAACATATTCACTTTATTCTTGCAGACTTCCTGCTTGAGTTTCGTACTCCGTATGGGTGTGTATACAACTCACCCCAAACAACTATATTAGTATATATCGTGGCCAGGTGCAACTACCAACGCCCCCCTGTTTGACTGTGGTGTGTATGTGTAACTCAATACGTAATATATTACGCTATATAATAATTAATTATATAGTATATTAATATATTTATTATTATACATATATAATATTAGGACTACCTTTATTTAATTCTGTGTAGTATTTGAGAAGGAGATGAGGAAGAGGAAAGGGAGGAGGGTCAGGTGAGGGTAGGAGGGAGGGAGGGATGTGGAGTAATACAGAGTAGCGTAAGATGGAGAGTAAGTGAAGGTAGAGGCTAATGAAGGTAGTAAGGGATGAGTAGATGGTAGATATAGTGAGAAGGAGAATAGATAGGAGAGGAAGATAGGGAGGAGGGATAGGGAGTGATGAAGGAGAGAGGGAAAGAGGAAGATGGGAAGGAGGGTAATAAGGGAGGGAGGTGGGATAGTGAGTGAGGAAGGTAGAGAAGGGAAGAGGAATGAAAGTGGATATGGTGGGGGGATAGGGACTAATGTATGTGAGGGACGTGTAAGTGAGAAGGAGAGAAGGGAAGTGGATAAGAGGGATAAGGGGTAGGAGGAGGAGGATCAGTGTATATATACATATCTCTAATTCTGTTAATGTAGAGGGATGAGAGGTAAGATGGATAGGAGAGTGAGGAAAGGGGGGGAGGGAGTGAGGGATGGGAGGGATGAAGGTAGAAGCAGGATAAGAAGCAGAGATGAGGGGAGGGAGGTCTAGCGAGCATCGCGCGACGGGGACCTCCCCCCGTGAGGAAGGAGGAGGAAAGAGGAAGAGGGAGGAGTTGGGAGGAGGAGCGGATGGCCTTCAGTCGAGAAGGAGGAGAGGCGAAGCAGGAAGAGGGAGGAGGGCACAGTGGCAGGGAGGAGGGAGGGGAGGGAGAGGCACAGACGGAAAGAGGGGGACCCACCTCCCCAAAGGGCGGTAGGAGGACCTAAATAAGGGAGTGAAGAGAGGAGAGAGGGACGAGGAAGAGGAGAGGGAGGGCGGCCGCGAAAAGAGTGGACTTGGGGAGGGGACGTGTACGGGAGAGGACTTGATGTTCCGGTGTTACCAGAGGATTGAAGAGGCGGGAGCCTCCCGAGGGGGGGAGGGAGAGGGGAGTGAGAGATGAATCTTGCGCAGCAGTGCGACGTAGTGATCTTAAAAGGGAGAGAGAGGGGAGGAGGGAGTGGTGACAGGGGGAGCGATATCTGTCCGCCGCGAGGGTGACAGTGTGAAATAGGCGGAAGCGGACGGACTAGGTGGGAGCTGTGGCAGGGGTAGAGTTTCAAGGTAGGTAAGATGCTTTTTAGGTTCTATTCATTCATCATCGCCGGAGCGCGCTGACCGACTTGTCCCCCCACCACCCCGCCGGGCGGGAGGGCGGAGGAGGGAGGGATCCGGAGAGAGGGGGAAGAGGGAGAGGCGTGGCAGCGTTATGAGGTCGCAGGGAGGGGAGGTGATTAGGGTGAGGAGGCGACACGGGGGTTAAGAGAAGGAGGAGATTGGCGATAGAGGAAGAGGGAGGAGGGAGAACGGGCGGCGCTTTGGAGGAGATTCTACGCGGGATTCCGCTGCGCACGGTGTCCAGGTTTTGACGTACGAACTGGGACGAGAGGGAAGATGTCGCTTAGCGTAGTTATTGCGCAGCGCTCTGTGTGTCCCGTAGTCCTGCGTTAATCTGTTGGTCGTGGTATTCAAGTGCCGGATCGGGTCGACGTGAGGTGGCGAAGGTGTGCAACGAGGCTTGGCCCTGTGAGGCGAGGGAGGAGGCGAGGAGGAGGAGTGAGAAGGAAGAGGGAGAGGAAGAGGAGGAGGGAGAGGAGGAGGAGGGAGGGCAGAGGGGAAGTACGCGAAGATAGGAGAGGAAGTTCTCGAAGAAGTGTACGCATGACGTCAAGAGTGAGACGAGCTGGATCGCAGGAGGTGTGCGTGAGACCGTAGGAGGACGCGGGGAAGTGGAAGACGCGTGGGAATAGGGTGTCCGTGATCGGTCCCGTTCCCGCGGCAGTGCTCCTGTTCCTGGTGTCTCCGTTTAGGATCTCTGTATTCTTCCTCGCGTTTAGTTGTTTTGTTCGTATCTCGATATAATCGAGTTTAGGTTATGTTTTTCCGTTCCTTCGTTCCGTCGCTGTGTTCACTGTGTGGTTCCTGGATTCCTGGGGTCGTGTGTGCGTGTTTCCTGCGTTACCCGTCGTCATGAATACTCGCGTCCTCGCAGTTCCCCGCATCGTGTGTTGTGTGCACTGTCCTGCACTCTGTTTCGTTTCCTCGTTTAGTATGTTTGTTCGCTTCCTGTCGTCTTTGTCCTCGCTATGTGTGTTCCGTTCCTACGTTCCTGCGGTCTGTTCCGTTCTTCGGCTGCAGTCTATTCCGTTCTCGTTCCCCGCACGTGCTCGTTTCCTTGTGTTCGTTGCATACTGTTTCGTTCCTCGTTAGTAAATGTTTGTTACCTTCTCGTTGCTTCGGTTATCGTGTGTTGTGTTCACGTTGCGTCGCGCGTTCCTCGTTTAAGTTGGTATGTTTGATTCGGTGTCCTCGTTCCTCGTTTAGTTGTTTGTGTTCCTATCCTCGTTGCTGATGTAGTTCCGTTCCTCGTTTCCTGTGGCGGTGAGGGGACGTCTGTTGGCCGTTATCCTCGTTCCCCGGCGTCTATTCCGTTCCTCGTTCCCCGCAAGCGTGTTCGACGGATAGTTCCCGTTGTTCTATTGCAGCGTTTCATTCGCACTGGCGGATTTAAGTATGTTTGTTCCGTTACCTGCGTATCGTTCGCATGTGTTCCGTTGCCTCTTCCTGGCGATCTGTCGCGATGTGCCTCGTTCCCCGCGTACTAATTGCCGTTCGTCAGTTCCCGGCACGTGCGTCGTTTCCTTTTCGCTTGCATCTGTTTCCGTGTTACGCTCGTTTAGGTATTGTATTGTTCGCGTTCCTCGTTCCTCGCATGGTGTTATCCGTCCTCGTTCCTGCGTCTGTTTCGTTCCTCGTTGGCCAGCCGGCGGATCTATGTTCGCGTTAAAGTTCGTATGCCACCCGTACATGTGGTTCAGTTCCTGCGGGTTCCCAGCGAGGTGGATTACAGTGTATCCTGTGGGTGCGTGAATGGTGTTTTCCGTTTTCCTCGTTCCCTTATCTGTTCCATTCCTCATTTCTCGTATCTGTTCCTGTTCCTTCGTTCCACTTATCTGTTTCCGTTCTCATTTCTCGTAATCGTTTCATTCCTCATTCCCGCCTCTTTCGTTCCAGCCTAATTTCCGCGTTTTGGTCTCCCCACTTCCATAGGCGTTCCGTTCCTCGTTCCCCGCATGTTCCGTTTTTCGTTCCCAATTCCCGCTTTCGGTTTTCCTCGTTCCCCGATTTCTGTTCTGTTCCTGGCGTTTCCCTGCTTCTGTTCCGTTATTCTTCGCCCGTATCCCGCCGCTCGGTCGGTGTCTTGGTGTGCGACCCGCGCGCATTTTTTCGTTCCTCGTTACCCTGCTTCTGTTCCGTTGTTTACGATGTATCTCGTTCTCCATTCCGACGACATGTAGGTCACGGTTCTCGATGGTTCCCGTATATGAGAAATGTTTCTCGTTCCTGCGTTCCTACAGTTCTATTCGTCCTCATTCTCGTAATTCTGTTTCGTTCCAGGCCTCATTTCCGTTTTTCGTTCCCTTTCCATATCGTTTCGTTCCTCGTTTCCCGCAAAATTCTGTTCCGTTCCTCGTTTCCGGCTTGTTGTTCGGTTCCTCGTCCCTGCTTCAATTTCCATGGTCTTCGTATCCCCCAGTGTTGCCCGTTCGAGCCGCTATGCGTGTTGCGATTCTTCGTTGTGTGTCTTCTGGCAGTTATTTTTGTCGCAGGTGATCGCTCCGTTTCCCGCGTGGCTGTTCTGTAACGTCATTTCGCACTAGCTTCGATGGTTCCGTGTCAGTCGTTCGACCGCGGTCGCCGCGCTTCGTTTCGTTCTTCGGTTCCGCGACTATTTTTTTCGCGGTTCACTCATTCCTCAGTTACCCCTGGTCAGAGATCGCTTTCGCCCAGTTTTCAGGGGCTGCTTCTTGTTCGTTATTTCTTGGACCTCTTTTAATTTTCCCAGCAGGTATATTCTTCTAGTGCTTCGTGTCTAGAGGAGTTCGTTGCTCCCTTCACTTATATGCAGCGCCGCGGGCTTGCTTGAGAGACGTGAGAATTTTGCACATTCTGACTTTCTGATTTAGTTAAAGTGTCTTTCTTTTTTCTAGTTTTTTTGTCTTTTTTCTTTTCTCTTTTGTTTGCAGGTAGAAGGCAGAGAGACGGGAAGGAGGGAGAGTGGAGGATACGATGAGAGACACACACTACGACGAGACAGTACGAAAGATATATAGTATTAGAAGCAGAATTAAAGATTTGAGCATAATATCGGTGTGGTGTGTGATGTTGATTGTGGCGTGACGTGCTGTCGCGTGGCGTGCGGCGGGTGCGTGTGTGTGTGGTGTTGCGTGTGTGTGTGTGTGATGTGAGAAGTGGTATAGTAGAGGTGGTGATGTTACGGTGCTCAGTGTCAGTTGGCTAGGTGCTTGTAGTCTCGGTATGCTGCTGTCAGAGTGCGTGTTGATGTCAGGCTGGTATAAGATATATCAGATCGATCGACTAGATAGATAGATATATGGTGATTGAGTGACGAGAAGAGGAGAGAGAGGAGGCAGAGACGATGAGAGAGAAAACGAGGAGAGAGAGGAGATCTGCACAACTACTTGACAGAAACCAAAAAAAATGAGAAAACTTAGGAAAACATACAAGGAACGATGAGAAAGCGAAAAGAAAAAGAGAGAACAGTGCATAGTGGAATGGAGTGTGGAGTGAAAGTGATGAATGTGATCTGCTAGTGGGAAAAAGAAAGAAAAAAGCATGATGAAAAATAGGATAAGATGAAAGAAAATGTAGTGAGGACAAGAAGAAAGAATGGATAAGTGAAATTGAATGACGTAAGGTAAGTTAATAGAAAGAGGGAAATTGGAGAAGAGAAATGAAGGGATGAATAGATGGATGTGTGTGGTTGCGCTATTTGTCAGATTTCTTGCTTTCAGCTTTAACAGTGTTATAATTTTCTTGTACCGTTTATTGTGCCCTTTTCTATATCTAATTTCTCCCCCTTTCCTTTTCTTTTTCTTTCTGTTTGTGTTCGCTTTTGCCATTCCCTTTACAATTTATTTGTAAGATGACCTTGTCCATAGTCGTACTTTTCAGATTTATCCATACGATTTTGTCAATGTGTGCGCGTGCGTGCTACTAGTGCGTTAGCTGGTGATATATATATACTTATTATCTATATCTATTTATATACGTGCCATAGTGATGTCGTAGTCGTGTCTAGCGCTATAGTGCGTATCTAGTACTGTGTGCGTTGATCATCTATGTTATATATATAATATTATATATATCTATATTATTACTATATAAGTTTATATCTCTTTTATATATATTTCCTATACTCAGTGCCTCAAGTGCAGTTAGCGTGGCATAGCTAATTAATGCGGGTCAAACTACACAAAGGCAAGCAATTATACAGCGTAACATCTTTCTCATGTATGGTCTATAGTGAGAGACAATGTATGATGCAATGTCACGAATTAGATGTGTGTGTGTGTATTCTGCTCCCTCTCTGTCTGTGTTGTGTGTTATATATATATATTAGTAGTTACTACTGTCCTCCATATAGTTCTTACTTGATCTATCTAGTTTCTCTTACTACTGTATGTTCATATCTCTCTGTCTTTCATACTTGCTGTGTGCTGTGCTCTCTCTTCTCTCTTCTCTCGTCGTGCGTGCTCTTCTGTCTCGTGCTTCGTGCTCCGTCTCTTCTCTCTCCTTCGTGTTGTGCTGTCTCTCCCCCTGCTCTCTCGTGCTCTGCTGCTGGTGTCGTGCCTGCTGGTACGCTCGCTCCGTTTGTGTGTGTGTGTGTGTTGGCCGTGTCTCCCTGTTGTGTGTGTGTGTGTGTGTGTGTGTGTGTAGATGTTTATATATAATACTACTTTTATATATATATCCTTAACATACTTTATATATATTATATATACTATATACTCATCTATATACTACTATATATCTATATATTGTTATATTCTTTCTGCTATTTTTGTTTTTATTGTGTGTTGTTATTCCTGTGCATACACCTACAGAGTTAATTCTCATATTTTACTTACCTTCTTTCTGTCTGTCTGTTGTCTTGTCTTTCCCTGGTCCTGTTGTGTATGTGTCAGGTACAGATACTAAACACGGACGGCATGAATATTCATTAGGTTCGTTATGGGGATTTAAAGAAATCAAATGAGCCCTTAAAGACAGTGCTCTCCGGAGACCAAATATAAAGTGAGGCTACTTTTAGCCCTTGGGCCGACATAGCCCTTTTTACTTAAAACTTTTCCCTCCCTCTTGTCTACTACCCCCTCTACCTTTCCCCCTCCTCGTCCCCTCTCTCTCTCTCTCTTTCTTTCTTTAAGCATCATTTGTGATTTTTCCCCTTCCTTTCTTTTCTTTCTGCTCTTCTCTCTCCTCCTCTTTATCTCTCCTCTTTCTTTTCTTTTTCCTTCCTCCTTGTTTTTTCCTTTTTCTCTCTTCTCTCTTCTCTCGTCTCTGTTCTGCTTTCTTTTCCTCATTTTTCTTCTCCTTCTCTTTCTTCTTCTCCTCTCCCTCCTCTATCTTCTCTCCTTTCTCTTCTTCTTATGTCATCATTTTCGTCTTTTCTCCTTTTCTCTTTCTGTTTTTTGTTTCTATTTCTTTTGTTTTCACTCCTCCACTATTTCTTTTTTCTGCGTTTCCTTTTCTTTCTCTCTTCGTTCTCTTATTTCTTTTCTCTCTCGTTTTTCTTCTCCTGACTTATTCTTTTCTGTCGATTTCTTCCTTCTCCTGTTCCTTTCCTTCTCTTCTATACCCTTCCATTCGTTCTTCCTATTTATGATTTTTTTTCTTCTTCTCGCAAGTCTGCATTTTTTCTCTTCCCCTTTTTCCAATTTTCCTTTTAATTAATTTCGTTTTATCACTCTGGTTTGTTCTCCATCTTATTCTGTCGTCCATTATTTCTCTTTTTTACTTATTTACTCTTTATTAAATTAATTAATTATATTAATTTTTTGTTATTCCACTTATTCATTATGATGTTATCTTAATTCGGCAATTACATTATCTATTATGTCTATATATTCTCTCCATAATTGGTTTTCTCTCTGTCTGTCTCTGTCCTGTTCTCTCTCTCTCTCTTGACTATCCCTCCTCCCCTCCCTCCCTTTCCTCCCTCTCTCCCTCCTTCTCTCCCTCCCTCTCTCCTCCCTCCATCTCTCTCTCTCTCTCTCCACCTCCCTTCTCTCTCTCTCTTCCTCCTCCCTCTACTCTCTTCTTCTCTCCCTACTCTCTCTCTCTCCCTCTCCCTCTCCCTCTTCCCTCTCTCTCTTCTCTCTCTCTCTCTCTCTCTCTATCTCTCTCTTCCTCTTCTTTCTCTTCTCTCTCTCTCTCTCATTCTCTCTCTCTCTCTCATCTCTTTCTCTCTTCTCTCTCTCTTTCTCTCTCTCTTCTCTTCTTCTCTCTCTCTCTCTTCTCATCTCTCTCTCTCTCTCTCTCTCTTCTCTCTCTTTCTCTCTCTCTTTCTCTCTCTATCTCTCTCTTCTCTCTCTCTCTCATCTTCTCTCTCTCTCTCTTCTCTCTTCTCTCTCTCTCTCTCTCTCTCTCTCTTCTCTCTCTCTCCCCTCTCCCCCCTCTCTTCTCTCTTCCCCTCCCCCCTCTCTCTCTCTCTCTCCTCTCTCTCTCTTCTCTCTCTCTCTTCTCTCCTCTACTCTCTCTCTCTCTCTCTCTCTCTCTCTCTGCTCTTCTCTCTTCTCATTGCTCTCTTTAAATTTACCTTTTTTATTCCCCCACAGGAGTGTCAACCTCCTGGCCTGTCTGCGCTTTTGGCTCCTCCGAAAGAATCCCACCCATCCACCGTCAGCGTCTTGGGAGGTATCGTAAATCTGGTTAGCTTTGCTGGGCTGCGTTCATTGCAGGTTAAGACTGGGATGCGTCTATGTTCTTGAGTTATTTGAAGCCAGGGAATAGATGACCTGTTCTGGAGGAGAGGCGAGAGTTCTTAGATGACCTGTTTTGGAAGGAGAGGGAGAGTTAGTATTATTACATTTATTGATACTTTTCTCATTGGATAAGATGTAGTTGAGAAGATAGTTTACGTGACTATGAATCTCCAATATGGGTTTTGGTAATGTGTTAGATGTAGAATTGTTGTTATGTGGGAACTTATTTTATCTGTTAAGTTAAGAGTGGTGGATGTGATTGAGGTTCATGTATATCTCATGTGGAAGGCTATATGTAGTGTGAGTTAGTGTAGCATTGATCTCCTTGTTCTGGTAAGTGTGGAAGTATGGTACTAGGTATGGATATATGACTTATGACTCTGTTTTGGATAGGAGTAGATATGTATTATAGCTTAGA
>NW_020869040.1:678943-695361 GCF_003789085.1 Penaeus vannamei | reverse complement strand
CTCTGTTCTCTCTCTCTCCCCCTCTCCCTTCCCTCTCTCTCTCCCACCCTCTCTCTCTCTCTCCCACCCTCTCCCTCTCTCCTCCCTCTCTCTTCTCTCCACTCTCTCTCTCTCTCTCTCCCACCCTCTCCCTCTCTCTCTCTCTCTCTCACTCTCTCTTCCTCTCTCCCTCTCCTCTCCTCTCTCTCTCTCTCCACCCTCTCTTCTCTCTCTCTCCACCCCTCTCTCTCTCTCTCTCTCTCCCACTCTCCCTCTCACCCTCTCCCTCTCTCTCTCTCTCTCTCCCACCCTCTCCCTCTTTTTCTCCCACCCTCTCCGTCTCTCTGTAATGATGTGTGGGAGTTGGATTTCTCCCATTTGATACACACATGAATCCCCCATGTCACAACTATGTCCTTCCCCTGATCCTCCACCTCCTAATACCCCCCCCTGATACTATACTCCCCCTCTTATTCCTTATCTCACCCCTCCATTAACCCTCCCTCCATTTCTATCCCTTCCATTCCCACCTGGATACACACGTGAATCCCCCATGGCACAACTATGGCTTTCCCCACATCCTCCACCTCCTGAAACCCCCCTTCATTTCCTTATCTCATCCCCTAGCTCCTTCCCCTTCAAATTTTCCAAAACGCACTGTAACCGTTATCGCTCGTAATAGCTCTCCATTGGAATATTCGCTGTTTCCGTTCTCACAGATTTGACCTTCGACATATTCTTTTCTTCTTCCATTATCTGCCTCCAAGAGACATTTCTTACACCCCCCCCCTCTACTTTGACAAACTATTCTTCCTCAGCCACATTCATACCCCCCCCCCCAATCCCTTGCGCGTTGTTGTCGTGGGGGTGGGGTGGGAGGGGGGGGGCTTAGGAGACGAAGACTGAGACCCAATGCAGGGATCTCCCCTGCCTAGGGCCTAAGCCCTCGACTCAGCTAATTTTGCATGGTCTTTTCCCTCTCCAGATTTTGTTTCCGTCTCTTCTCCATCCCCTTATACTATCTACTTCCTAAGGTGTGAGAGCCGTGCTGAGAGGAGGAAAGGCTGACTTAGTACCAGTCCTGAACGGCCTGCGGGAACTATGGGCACGGTACTCCCGACTAATCTAGCCCTTACCTTCAAGAGCATGAGGGTGGACCGTTTATGCCGTTTTATATAATCCAGGTTCCCCATGACCAGTAATGAAAATGTAATCCCTTTATTAGAGGCAATCAAATAGCCCCAACCCAGGCTCTCCTTTGACCACGGCTCCGAACACTGAAACTACTACCCACTCCTCAATGCCTACTAGTGCATTACCTACCTAAGCAGAGAATCAATCTCCAGAAGGCATTCCTACCCAACCAACTTCCTCAAATTCATCAACTCTACCCCCGCAACCTTCATCAAACCAACCCTCCCTTATTACTACCTTGCAGCCTTATTCTCCATCATTCCGTAATACTCCCTCTTCCACACGTCCCCGACCATCCACCACCACCAACCCTACAGATATCTTAAATACTCTGTTTAGCCCAGCTAAATGGGACCGATTTTTCGTAATCCCTTCTACAGCTCCTTACTCAGGCAACACTCTTCTCTTTCAACAATGCCTTCAAAAACAAGTAGGCAGAGTCCCTTTCTATACCAGACGCGATCGCTCCCGTCTTGTAACAGTCAGATCAGGAACTGAATCTATAGCACTATCAAATTTAACTGATCATTCTGGCAACCCATTCCTGCAGAATCTCATCCAACCCTTAATACCTGTACCGGAACTCTCTCTCCCCAGCAAACTGCCCAGTCGATACCAAAGATTGGTCAGACTGTGGAGAAGACTTATTAGGATGTCTCAAAGACCAAGATGTGAAATCAGTACATTGCTACACCATTCCTCCTAGAGGTCAACGAAAGAATCCGACCAACATTGCTAAAATTACTTTCCGTACACATGACCTTCCCGTATATATCTACATTGGTGGACAATCCCTCCCTGTTCGACCATACCAACCCCCTCCCCGTCAATGTCAAAACTGTTGGCGCTTTGGACATCCTGCCAAACATTGCCGTTCCACAGACCGATGCCCCATATGCGCCCAACCTGGTCATAACCGATCAAACTGCTCAGCACAAACACGAACATGTGCTAACTGCGGCGGACTCCATAATGTATTTTATTGAGGCTGTCCCACTTACAAGTTTGAATCTGAGGTAGCAACTCTCAGATACAAAAATGGTCTCACTTTACGTGAAGCCAGACAGGAAGCACGCCGACAAGGTTTCTCTCATACTCCATACTCTAGTAACTTCGTTCGCTCAGCCCCTCCCCCTCCATCCCAAGATGTCCCCATTTCCGCTTCTACATTCTACCTCCCTCAGACCAATTCTTTTGCCACTCTAAATCCAGACATCCCAATCTCAACTACAGCCCTAACACCATCCCCTCTCCCTCCCCGCACTACCCGCAGTAGACAGACTAAACGTTCTAACCCTTCTTCCCCTACATCACAATCACCTCCACCTACCTTTACCTTTATTCCTGAGACAGCAGTCTCCTCTTCCCCCCCTCATAAGAAAACCTTTGTCCCACAAAACTCTCCAACCAACTCCACTGCAGAAACAATTACCTTTATTCCTGAGACACCAGTCTCCTCCCCCCCCCCCTCATAAGAAAACCTTTGTCCCACAAAACTCTCCAACCAACGCCACTGCAGAAACTATGGATGACAATTTATATATGCTTGAGACACAAGATCCCATGACTCATGCTCCTTCCACACTTGAAGTGATTGCCGATATTCATTCCCCTCCTACTCATATTCCCCCTACACCCCTTCCTCCTACTCCCTCTCAACACAACCTAACCCCCTCAATTCCGTCACCACCGATACCTATCCTCCGATATCCATCCCCTCTTACTCATAGCACCCCTACACCCTTCCTCCTAACCCTTCCCAAGACAACACATCCCCTTCGACTCCAACTATCCATTCTTCCGATATCAATCCTCCTACCACTAATATTCCCCCCACACTTCTTCCTACTCCCTCCCAACACAACCCACCCCCTTCAACCCCAACTATACGCACATTCTCCCTCCTCCATCCCTCTATCCTTTCCACTCCCTCCGGATACACACGAGAATCACTCATGTCACAACAGTGCCCTTCCCCAGATTCCCCACTCCTGATACCCTCTTTACACCCTAGCCCCCCCCAGATTCCCCAATACGTACCGACGCTTTCACTAATAATATAACTAAGATATAACCGTCCTACATTGGAATATTCGCAGCTTCCGTTCTCACAGACCAGACCTACGTCATATCCTTGCTTCTTATAATCCATCTATTACCTGCCTCCAAGAGACTTTCCTCACACATCCTCCTATTCCAATTCCCAATTACCATTTTATCTCTTCCCCACACTCCCTTTGTCTCGTCTATACTTATCTATCATAAAACACCTTAATATCCTTCACTTGATATAACTCCCTTACCTAAACCACCATAACCATTTCCCTTATCAACCCTTACCCAACTTCAACCTTTCAACATTACTCTAGATAGTTGACGCATAGCAACTATCACCTGACATCCCCCTTTACTATACCTTCCTATAGTGCTATATGACATTAGATATCTAGCACATTTATTTTGCTTTTAACCATTAACATTCATATCCTTCACTTGATCTAACCTCCTTACCTAACCCCACCGTAACTCATTCACTCAACAAGTAACCCATCTTTTCAATATTACTGTAGTTAGTTGACGCACAGCAACTAACTATTAACTCAACCACCCTTCACTACCCTTTACTGTACCTTCATATAGTGCAATATGACCTTAGATGTCCAGCACAAAAGATACAAAAAAAGGTTTCCTGCCAATGCTTTCAAAATTACAAAAAGTTATTCACGTGGAGTTGTACTTGGAAAATGGAATTCAGTACCAATAAATACCACGCAGTCAGGTTCGGAAAAAGAAATCCCCCACTATTCCAATAAAATTAGGACACGCAATGTTAAACACAGCTAAGAGGGAAAAAGATCTTGGGGTAATCACAAACAGAAATCTACACAGATGATCATGTAAATGAAAAGGTCCACAAAAATCCTAGGCCTGATTGCCAACACGAGGACATTCGTGTATGTGGACGAAAATATGGTAAAGAAGATCATTACAGCAATCGTAAGACCAGGTCTGGAAGACAGTGCAGTGGTGCAGAGTCCACACTTAAAAAAGATAGACAAACTGGAAAAAGTTAAAATAGCGACCACAAGATAGGCACCTACTCTAAGAGTTATGAGTTACGGAGATGGGCTACAGATATTAGGACTTTTTAATCTTGAACACAAGAAGGACAAGAGGACAACAAAAAATAGAACTATTGAAGCATGGAACAGTCTCCCAAAAACGTACTGTGCCAAAATTATGTATCAATTTAAAAAGTTATACGACAGTTTAAATACAGCAGGCGGGGCAACCTGAGCTTCGCTCGTCTCCTATATTGAAACTAGATAAGAACACAAACACACACACATACATACGAATATATCTATACATACATACATACACACACACACACACACAACACACACACACACACACACACACACACACACACACACACACACACACACACACACACACACACACACACACACACACACACACACACACACACACAACATATATATTATATATATTATATATATATATATATATATTATATAATATATATATATATATATAATGTGTGTGTGTATATTGTCTTTGATAATAACCTAGTGCCAATCAGAACGAATGCACATTTATGTATACGCGAACAGACGTCATTTCCTAAAAAGACCGCTTTGTTTGTAAACAAACGTCAGAATGAAAGCTGTTACAGTGTGATGTTCTTTTTATTTGGAAAATGTCAAATCCGTGTGAACTATTTAAAGCTTTATGCAAAAAGTACAATATTGAAGTGCAGGACAACGTTTGTCAAGCGCTTTCGCAGTAAGTAAGAAGGAGATAGGAGAGAGTTAAAGATATACTGGATTCTTAATTGGCCTTTCGCTTAACATCTACCTTCGCGCACCCCTTGAGGTGTCCAAAGAAACTTTTTCATAGGAAATAGTTTACATTCTTATGTGTTTCCCTTAAGGGAATAGCATTTTTTCTGATTACCAGTTAAACCATACTTACTGTGTCCCTCTTATCGATATAATAACTCATTTTGTTTACTTATCATCTCTCTATGATGGATAACTAATGATATACAATATGCATGATTAAGGAATTGGACTTGAACATCAGGAAGGACTGGCAAAATAAGTCTAAATTTGTTTAGTAAAGTCACTTGGCTACTAATGATTCAGCCTTGTACAGTTCCTGTTCTCTGACCACAAAATCAACATTTAAACCCAGTGATGCTGGGATAGTAAAAGTACATGCCATATGCACAATGACTTTAGTGGAACCTGCTTGGGAAATACTGGATGGTTAATATTTGCAATATGGACACACTGAGCTAGGGCAAATTGAATATGACATTCCTGTAGAGGACATAAAGTTGCAATCATTGGTACAAGAAATAATCTGGGTAATTTTCTGTATTACCTCCGCCTCTCCAATATCGACAATTTTGGTATCGTTGGATTCCTCACTCAATACAATGCAAATATGTAGGTTTTATTGTGCGGAAACCCCCCGTTAGCGACAAACTTGGCCCGATAGCAGGGGAGGGCATGGAAGGTTCCATGGTTATTCACATGACTTTCCATTGCAGCCCGCCCTGAGGGGGGCTGCCGCCCCCAACCCCCGCCGAGGAAACAAAACCTCCACCACGTATTCCCGGTAGGCTAGAACGTTACACAGTTATCGGCGATATTGGAGCGGCGGACATATTACATTTACCTCGTAACATTCCCACTGAATCAGCATACTAACCTTGATATAGTCAACATTGTATACAGATACGATTGTAGTATAATCAGGATGAACAGGGTATACCATGAACAGAAGAGCAGCGGTGACCCGCCCTCGTTGGGTCAGCAGGTTTTGCGCCTTTTTCGGTGCATCTAGTTCGTGTGCGCTCTATCCTGCCGTGAATACTTGGGGGATATTTTGTGTCCTTGGCGGGGGTCACAGGGGGCACAACCCCCTACAATGGAAAGTCATATTAATAACCATGGTTATTTTCACTGTGGGATATATTATTAGTGTTATTCAACCTCGCATTTTCCCTGGAACCTTCCATGCCCTCCCCTGCTATCGGGGCCAAGTTTGTCGCTAACGGGGGGTTTCCGCGCAATAAAAATGATATATTTGCAATGTAGACAGTGAGAGGAATCCAACGATACCAGAATCGTCGATATCAGAGAGGTGGAGGTAATATAGAAAATTACCATAATCTGCAAACACGAACTGTAATACCACAAATAAAGGGGGGGGGGGGGGAAAGTAATTTTCTATCTTAAGTCTGGTGCTCCTGCATCTAGGATTTTGGTACCGTTGGATTCCTGGCAGACTCTATAATGCGGGTATGTAGTTTTTATCGTGCGGTAAACTCCCGTTAGCTACAATTTTTGCCCCCGATAGCAGGGAAGGGCATGAAAGGTTCCAGGGAAAATGCGGGGTTAAATAACACTAATAATGTAACCCACAATGAAAAGAATGGGGATAATTCACATTACTTTCCATTGCAGGGGGCTGTGCCCCCTGCGACCCTCCTGGGGGGGGACTGCCACCCCCCCATCCCCAGCCAAGGAAACAAAGCATCCACCACATATTCATGGCAGGATAGAGTGCACATGATCTAGATGGAGAGCCGATAATCTAATATATATCCTAGGATTTCTAAGGTAGTAACCTGATTGATAGATGCCGCTCATAGTAGGGAGGGTGCTTCTTTGATGCTGAAGGTGAAGGAGGTAGGGTGCGTCCGCTGGCTGGTTGCTACCTTGCGCATGAAATCTGTTTCTACATTCGGCCATCGCAGCAGCTATGGCTGAGTACCGAACACGATCGTGGCAGGCAGGTCTGTACCAAACCTGTTTTGAACGCGTATCTCGTTGCTTCCAGATGAACAGAAATTATGCCGTATTATTTTGGTTATGAACATGGATCTCGTGGTTCCAGAGGATGGGAAACTCGACCTTGAGGCTACACTCTTATGAAATAGATGGCGACATAGTCACTTCAGTAACTATATGGGATAATAACTGCCATCTATTGGCTGACTCTGATATACGTCTTACTAGTGTACGAATATCATATCACTCCATCATCCGAGGCTATCAGTGTAACCTCGATAGCTGTGCAAAACTCACCGAGTCAGCAGCGCCGACGAGAGCGGGCCACCACTGCCCTACTGTTCATGGTATATCCAGTTCATCGTGATTATACTACAATTTTCTCAGTATACAGTGCTGACTATGTCAAGGTTAGTATGCTGCTTCAGTGGGAATGTTACAATACCTTTATAATTTTGTAGCAAACTATCCTTCCATGAATACGTGGTGGATTCTTTGTTTTCTTGGCAGGGGTTGGGGGGTTCCCTGCAATGGAAAGTAATGTGAATTATCATTGTTATTTTCATTGTGGGTTATATTATTAGTGTTATTTAACCCTGCATTTTTCCTGGAACCTTTCATGCCCTCCCCTGCTATCGGGGCCAAGTTTGTCGCTAACGGGAGGTTTATGCGCAATAAAAGCTATATATTTGTATTGTTGACAGTGCCAGGAATCCAACAATACCAAAATCGTTGATGTAGGAGCAGAGGACGTAAGATAGAAAATTACCAAAAAGATCAATGCTCTTAGCAGAATTAACTCAGTGGGGGGTGGGGGAGCACCCCATTTATGAGATGAAGCACAATTCTATACTCTATATCTTGCAAAAAGGATCAATAAGTTATCTCCAGATGACTTTTTTTATGATAAAATGTGTTGAGAAAGGTGGTCATTCTCAGGGATGGTCCCCTTAAACCTAATAAATATATAGGTTTTTCTTAATACTGTATTTATTATTGTATTGTCATTCATTGGTGTATAGTGCAGGAGATATCCTTACTGAATACCTAGTCCCAAAATATGATTCCATCACTGAAATAAGTTTGATTAATGAAAGAAGTTTGATTAATAATCCTGATTACCTATAAATATTAGAGTTTTGTAGAAATGTTGTTTGTTTCAGGACTCCTACATTAGATTTAGCAAACCAGACCTTAGCGGTTGGTACATGTGCTGTGTTGGGTAAAATACTGCAATCAACAACTTGTATCAGAAAGGTTAGTGAAAATGCTTTTCAGTGGTTAGAATTACAAATGTGTCACATGGTTACAGATTTCTGTTATTTTAAGTGGTGAATTACATATGTGTCACATGGTTATAGATTTCTGTTATTTTAAGTGATTGTATGATTTTTTATATCCTTTGTTTGTTGTTCACTCAACAACCTTGAAACCACATAAAGGTACCTCGTACGCATAGGTTTAGAATGGAGCATATCTGGTTTTATAGGTTAAGCATGACCCAATATCTGTTATGAAATAGAAGTTTTTAGTCATTGCATACCCTTCTGTGTGTTTAGTTGTATGTGATAAGGAATGAGGGGTTTGTTAGTCAAGTCATTATAAATTGTTTCATGGAATGTGAGATCTGAAAAAGTTTTGTCTTCCACTTTTCATCATACAATATGTTCCATTTTATTTTGTCATGCTGTGTATATGAAAACACTCACAGGTTGTGCAGCATGTATATGATGAGTTTATACTGATGATAATGAGTATATGTTATTTAATTTGTAGTTGAGATAAGAAAAGTCATAAAAATATAAAAAAGAAAAAAGAAAAATCACAATTCCTCATTACACATTCAGCTTAGTGTAGAAAGCTTTTGATTTTCATTTAATACTTACTGGTCAATGTATTTGCCCCCCATATCTCAGTGATAAGTAGCATCTATTAAGCTCTTAAAATTTTGTGTTAAAAATGCATAAATTTTGATATTGTTTGTTTCAAGGCCAGTTTTGAGGACTGCTTACTAGAAGAAGATGGTATAAAATCCATTCTTCTTGGACTGTGCGGTAACTCCTCTGTGAAGACTTTGTCTCTCAAGGGTAATAGTATACAGGGCAATGGAACACATGCTGTATCGAAAATGCTTCGCCATAATAGTACAATAACAAGGTATTTGAGGCTGTACATTTACATTAATGAATGAGATAGACAATTGCTTGTATTTTGTTCTTCTGAGATTTAGATTTTCTTTGCTTTTCTTCTTGTGTATTCCTTTTTTTTTCATTTCTTATTATATTTGCATGGAGAAACTTTGTCAATGTCTTATTTATTTTTTCTGCAATTATTTTTTGCTACTTAGATCATTTTGAGATATTAAGGAGTATTTGTAGATCTGTTATTATTATTGTTATTATTAGTTATTATTATATTATTATTATTATTATTATTATTATTATTTTTTTTTTTTTTTTTTTTTTTTATTATTATTATTATTATTATTATTTATTATTATTATTATTTATTTATTATTATTATTATTATTATTATTATTATTATTATTATTATTATTATATATTATTATTATTATTATTATTATTATTATTATTATTATTATTATTATTATTATTATTATTATTATTATTATTATTATTATTATTATTATTTATTATTATTATTATTATTATTATTATTATTATTATTATTATTATTATTATTATTATTATTATTATTATTATTATTATTATTATTATTATTATTATTATTTTTTATTGTTATTGTTATTATTATTATTATATTATTATTATATTATTATTATTATTTTATTATTGTTATTGTTATTGTTATTGTTATTATTATTATTATTATTATTATCATTATTATTATTATTATTATTATTATTATTATTATTATTATTATTATTATTATTACTATTATTATTATTATTATCATCATCATTATTATTATTAACCCAATGCTGCTGGGAAAGTGTTGCATTCACTTTAGTATTGTTTTGTTAAATGTTTCTATATATATATAACACTGTAATTCACTCAATTGCCCTACCCCCTCAACCCTCCCCGTTCTACCAATCTCTACTTTATTTCACTTACACCCCTCTTTTCCTTTTTACTACCATACTAACCCATAATGCTCTCTAATCTTTGACATCTAACACATTTATCCTAATTTGTAACCCTGTCTTTATCCTTTCTACACAATACTTACCATAGTGCTGTATGACCTTTGATGTCTAGCAAATTTATTTGTTTAAACATTTAACATTTAACATTATTATTAGGATCACTAATTATTGTTTTCATTATTAATTATTATTATTTTATTGTTGTTGTTATTATTTATTGTTATTATTATTGTTATTATTATTATTATTATTATTATTATTATTATTATTTTGTTGTTTTATTGTTTATTATTATTATTATTTATTATTATTATTTATTATTATTATTAATTATTTATTATTATATATTATTATTATTATTATTATTCATTATTATTTATTATTATTATTATTATTTGTTTATTTTTATTTATTATTATTCATTATTATTATTTATTATTTTATTATTACTATTATTATTATTTTATTATTATTATTATTATTATTATTATTATTATTATTATTATTATTATTATTATATTATTATAATTATTGTTATTGCTGTATTAATGTTATTATTAATTATTATTATTATTATTATTATTATTATTATTATTATTATTATTATTTATTATTATTATTATATTATCATCATTATCGTTATCATTATTATCATTATCATTTCATATATTATTTTATTATATTATTATTATTATTATTATTATTATTATTATTAATTAATTATTATTATCATTACTATTGTTATTATTATTTATTATCATCATTATTATTATTATTATTATTATTATATTATTATTGTTATTGTTATTATATTAATTTTTTTATTGTTGTTTATAAGTTTCCTAAGAGAAAGTAGTTCCCATTTTTAGAAATAGATAACAAAAGATGATAAAACCTGGTTAAACATTTTAGGCTGTCATTGGAATGGAACAATCTTGGGCTTTGCACAGAGAGCTTTGCAGCTTTCTGTGAATCTGCAGGAAACAACTCAGCTCTCCAGTACTTGGACCTCAGGAGCAATCAGCTAGGAACTGATGCTGCTGTTCACATTGCCCAAGCTCTGGCAAAAAACAATACCCTGACTGCTATTGGTATGAAAGAGTTCAGCATAATTTCAAAGTAGCTAGACATGATGAATTATAGAAGTGGCATAGTACGGAAAGATAATGCTGTTACTATAATTGGTCTGCATTTACATTAATACCTTTCTTATCTGAACTAATTTTATTTATAATTCAGACATTCGGTGGAACAGTCTTGGAAAAGCTGGAGGTAAAACTATCCTGGAGAGCCTCCACCATAACCGCAACCTGAAAAAAATTGATCTGGTTGGTAACAATATTCCAAATGATATCATATCCTCCATTGGTAAGTGTACTACATTGTTAGCAATTCATATACTAAGTTTTTCTCCTCCTCTCCTCCCTCTCCTCCTCTCTCCTCTGCCTCCTCCTCTTCCTATTCTCCTCCTCCTCCTCCTCCTCCTCCTCCTCCTCCTCCTCTCCTCCTCCTCCCTTCCTCCTTCTCTCTCCTCTCTCCTACTCCTCTTCCTACTCCTCTTCCCTCTTCCTCTTCCTCTTCCTCCTCTTCCCTCCCCCTCCTCCCCTCCTCCCACTCCCTACTCCCTCCTGTGTGTGCTGTGCTGGTGCAGCGGTAACTTGCTGGTCTAGCAATCTTGCAGACTTGCGTTTAATCCCACACCCGGCCAGTGAACGGTAACCCCGGCCATTCCTTGCACATAGGGGGAGATTTGGGCAAAATAAAACAGACAGTATGTCACAGCAAAGAATATCCATTCTAACAAATGGAATTAAAACTAAATCCAATCCTCCTACTCCCTCCACCCTCTCTCCCTCCTCCACCTTCTCCCTCCTCCTCCCCCTCTCCTCCTCCTCCCCACCTCTCTCTCCTCCCCTCTCCTCCTCCTCTCCCACTCTCCTCCTCCTCCCCACTCTCCCTCTCCCCGCTCTCTCCTCCTCCTCCCGCTCTCCTCCTCCTCTTCTTCCCCATTCTCCTCCCTCGACTCTCCTCCCTCCTCTCTACTCTCCTCCTCCTCCCCTCTCCCTCCTCCCCACTCTCCTCCTCCTCCCCACTCCTCTCCTCCTCACCACTCTCCTCCTCCTCCCCACTCTCTCCTCCTCCGCTCTCCTCCTCTCCCCGCTCTCCTCTCTCCCACTTCCTCCTCGCTCTCCTCTCCCACCTCCTCCTCTCTCCTCCTCCTCTCCTCTCCTCCTCCCACTCTCCTCTCCTCCTCCCCACTCTCCCCTCCTCCCACTCTCCTCCTCCTCACTCTCCTCCTCCTCCCCACTCTCCCCTCTCCCCTCTCTCCTCCTCCCCACTCTCCTCCTCCTCCTCCCCTCCTCCTCTCCCCACTCTCCTCCTCCTCCCCTCTCCTCCTCCTCCTCTCCTCCTCCTCCCCCTCTCCTCCCCTCCCCTCTCTCCTCCTCCCCTCTCTCCTCCTCCCCATCTCTCCTCCTCCTCCGACTCTCCTCCTCACTCTCTCCTCCTCCCCTCTCCCTCCTCCTCCCCACCTCCTCCTCATCCCGCATCTCCTCTCCTCACCACTCCTCCTCCTCCCACTCTCCACCTCCCCGCTCTCTCCTCCTCTCTCCTCCTCCTCATCTCCTCCTCTCCTCTCCCTCCTCCTCCCCCACTCTCCTTCCTCTCCCCCACTCCCCTCCTCCCCTCTCTCCTCCTCCTCCTCCCACTCTCCTCCTCCTCTCACTCTCCTCCTCCTCCCCACTCTCCTCCTCCTCTCCCCCCTCTCCTCCTCTCCCTCCTCTCCTCCTCTCCCACTCTCCTCCTCCTCCTCCCTCCTCCTCCACTCTCCTCCTCCTCCTCCTCCTCCTCCTCCCCACTCTCCTCCTCCTCCACCACTCCTCCTCCTCCTCCCTCCTCCTCTCCTCCTCTCTCCTCCTCCTCCCCACTCTCCTCCTCCTCCCCTCTCCTCTCCTCCTCCCTCTCTCCTCTCCCCACTCTCCTCCTCCTCCCCACTCTCCTCCTCCTCCCCGCTCTCCTCCTCCTCCCCACTCTCCTCCTCCTCCCCATTCTCCTCCTCCTCCCCACTCTCCTCCTCCTCTCCTCCTCCTCTCTCCTCCTCCTCTCTCCACTCTCCTCCTCCTCCCCACTCTCCTCCTCCTCCCCACTCTCCACTCTCCTCCTCCACTCTCCTCCTCCTCCCCACCTCCTCCTCCTCTCCTCCTCCTCCTCTCTCCTCTCTCTCCCTCCTCCTCCACTCCTCCTTTCTCCTCCTCCTCCTCTCCTCCTCCTTCTCACTCTCCTCCCTCCTCCCCTCTCTCTCCTCCTCCCTCTCATCTCCTCCTGCTCCTCATCTCCTCCTCCTTCCCATCTTCTCCTCCTCCTCCTCTCCCCTCCTCCTTTTTCTCCTCCTCCTCCTTTTTCCTCCTCTCCTCCTTTCTCCTCCTCTCTTCTCCTCCTCCTCCTCTTCCCCCTTATCCCCCTCTTTCTTCTCCTACATGCATGTGTGTGTGTACATGCATGTGCGTGTGTGTGATTAGAAGTAGAAATATACTATTATATATATCTTATAATATGATATTCATAATTAATAAAATATTTTTGCTTTTCCTATTAAGAGCAAGAGATCGCCCAGAACAGCAGAGCAGCAGTTGTGACACAGAAGTACACGACCTGCACTGAAGTTTTAAAGCAACAGCTAGAGCACCATGAACGCCATTCCACTCATGAAATTGAACGTCTACAGGAAGCTTTAGCGGAGACAGAACTTAAGCTAAATAAAACGATTAAGTATGGAATGTGTCTGAAACTCTTTGATGTTAAATTTATATATATTGTGGTATTTTTTAGGAGGGAGCAGATGGAATATTTTGGGTATGATTATGATTCATGTGATCATTATTATTAGAGTTTAATTGTTATTGTTATTATTATTACTATCATTATTCTTTTATCATCATCATCATTATCATCTTCCTCTTTGTCTCTGTCTTCATTTTTATAATGATGATAATCACTTTTAATATTTATACCATCATCATCATCATTATTGTTGTTTTTATTCTTATTGTTGTTCTCCTTCTCATCAGTCTCATTCGTAATACATCTTTTAAAATGAAAAAGGCAAAGTTCGTTCCACACGGGGCAGCTAGAGGAGAGCCTGCATTCGAAGAAGTTGGAAGTAGAGGCAGTGGAATCGAAACTGTCACTGGTCACCTCGGCCCTTCAGCTTTGTCAGGAGAGGTTGGCAACCATAGAGTCTAGGAACAAAACACTTGAGGAAGAGTTGCAGAGGCACCAGGAACTAACTCTGAAACAAAGTAACAGAGATCGGGAGGTAGGTAGTGTTTTATTGTATATGAACAATTTTGTAATTACTGGTTAATCGACTAAGAAGAGAAAAAAAACGTACATGTACCTGTTACAACTTATTTCCATACTCATGAAATTAGATAATAATTAATTTACTAACCCAAGAGATTTACAGTGAAATCACACTGGTGCTGAAGAGGAAGGCGCAATTTCAAAATCAGTGTTGACTCGATAATCTAGTATATATCTGTCTTCATTTCTGTAGGGATACAGAAGTGTGATTTTGTTTTTAAATGCAGATGAATATAGAGAAGAATTTTTCTTTTTTACCTTTTTTTTTTAACTTTATTGTTATTGTTGTTTTTATATTTTAATGGTTTGTGATAAAGGTCATGAAGCCATTATCACCATTGCATTAATTTCAGACAATGGAGGCTATGAAGACAGAGCATAGTGAAATAGAACGGACAATGCAGAACACAATTGCGAAGCTAGAAGCTCAGGTAGGTTCAAATTGTTTTAGAATAGTTAGAGGTTGTAATGTTGTCTGTGTTTGTCTTTTGAATTGATATGTGCATAGATAATGGTATGTACACTACTATTATACTTATAGATAGATGGAAGATGGAAGATAAATATGAAGATATCCATATTGGAAAGTTTGTTTTACTTATGTCAAAATTCTGTGCCAAAATCATATTGTTTTCTCTGCAGAGCAGATATTCTTTATATATACATATTTTCCAATATGGTAGGGTATTATAGATGGATAATATAATAGTTAAAAGTATATGTATAGATAGAAAGCATGATTGTTAAAGTATGATATGTGAGCAGATAGATAGTTTTGATACTATTTGGACTGTATATTGAGAAAAATTATAATATAGTTTTTATTAAGTTCTACAGTATAGGTGTATAAAGTAGCTACAACTGTGACCTTTGTACATGAGATGCAACAGATGTTGTTACCCCCCAAATGTGAATGGCCTTCATTATAGGAAATGAGGAATTCCTCTTTTACCATTATGCACCACTATGATCCTTTGGTAACATATATTGCTGGGTGTCTGGAGGGTCTTCAGATGAAATGGTTTTGATACAGTTTGCGATTAGGAAGGACATCCACTTAGGGTAATGGCCCTCCCTGCCTTTATCTCATAAAACTCTTTTGAAAGAAGGCATCACGTAAAATATATGATAATTTGATACGTATGATAGATAAATATATAAATGTATATATGGATTTAAGAGAATGTTTTTTGAAATATGACTTACCAGCCTTTTGACAATAGCATTGTTGTAAGGTAATCTAGATAGCTGAGGCATAATTTATATTTGCATTGTTATTAGTAAATCTTCCCTTGAATTTTCTTTTATGAATATACACATATACAGATTGGAGAACTGGAATTCCAAAAGAGCAACCAAAAGAGACAAGTACTTGACCTTAGAGAGATGGTGTGTTCATTGCAGTCGGAAGTGAAAGGTGCAAGAGTAGAATGTGAAGGTAAGTATATCATGTAAATTTTTTTTTGCTAAAAGTTCATATAATTGGAATTATTAAAGTACATTATCATGTACTTTATTAGATTTACTTCACTCTTGTGTTGAGAAATTTAAATTTTTCAGAAATTTGTTCCTATTATCACTTATTACTCACAGAACTTGTGTCCTCGGAGGTTGCAAAGCACAAGGAGGTAATGAGAATGATGGAACAGCAGCATAATACTGAAGTGCAGAGGATCAAAAATGAATATCATCAGGTTGAGGTACTGTGGTAAAAATCATCCTTTATGAGTTGTCAGTGTGCATATTACATCTATGTATACTGGTGTATACACATATATAAAAAGAGTGTTGATTGCAATTTAGGTCAGTCTTTTTTTTTTTTTTTTTTTTTTTTTTTTTTTTTTTTTTTCCAGACTAAATGTTCCATTAAGGGGACCATCCTTGGAGGTGCGGGGGGAAATAAGGGGGATTAGGGTGTCATGTAG
>NW_020869040.1:659739-664739 GCF_003789085.1 Penaeus vannamei | reverse complement strand
CTTCAAATGAAAGAAACGAATGAATGTAAACTCTACGCTAATAGGATTATATCGAAAGGGTAAGCAGATTTAAAACGCGTCAACTTGGATACGCTCGAGACGGTGAGGAAGATCGGTTCATCACGGTTGTCATTCGACTCTTTCGAAACCATATGAATCTTTTTCTTCTCTGCCTCTTACTGCTTCGGAACAGTGGTTCTGAAACGGGTAATGAAGCGGACTACGTTGTTTACATTCTAAAAGCAGGTTTGGAAGAATTGTTTCAGGATTTAGTGGGAGTTTGGATGGCTGTTTTTTGTTGCGCATATTTAAAGTATTTCTTCTATTCATATCATCATATTGGGTGTTGCATAAAGGGATATCGGTGAATGATACATTATGAATACCATTTTATTTACTTCGTCGCTTTCCACATTTCGTTAGAACGGCCGTATAATTTTTCTAACGATTTTTTTAGGCCAGGGAAAGGAGTTACAAAAATGATTTGAAGATTTTCGTTCTTTTCCTGTTATCAGATTTCAAAGATTAAAACGAAAAGACAAATATTTTTTCCTTTCCTTTTCATTAAACGAAATTCCCCATAATCTCCATCAAAAGGAAAACACATATAACCGAAAAAAAAAGAAAAACAAGAAGAAAAAATATCAAAATGAATTAAAATACTTCTTTTCTATTTCCAGATTTCGCTTCGAAGGACAAGCATCAAAAGCAGCAGCAGAGAGACAGCAAGCACAGCAAACAAGGTAAGAGGAGAGGTCAGTGCGGGTTGAACAATGATATAGCGTAATACTCGAAGGAATGGTCTTAATTTGTAGTCTCGGCGGTATGGCCATTAACCTACTGCCACAAAACCACACATGCAGGCAAGGAAGCAGGCACACACGCCATCGTACACACATGGCCATGCAAAGTTGCTTTTGAATGGGTTGAGGAAAATATTCTTAAATTCTTTGCAGTTGTTTGTTTTCGTTCAGATGATCGTACGTGTGCTTATATACTCGTGCACTTATATCCCGAATTATCCTCTCTCTCTCTCTCTCTCTCTCTCTCTCTCTCTCTCTCTCTCTCTCTCTCTCTCTCTCTCTCTCTCTCTCTCTTCTCTCTCTCTCTCTCTCTCTCTCTCTCTCTCCACACACACACACACACACACACACACAGTCAGATTTACATACACTCAAATATACACCCACACAGGATTTCAGACAACAAGCCAACTTGCCGAGTTCCTTCCCCTTTCAACCGACGCCTTGTGCAGTGCATCTCAGGAGGGAGTAAGACTCGTCCCAGGTGCTTTAAAAAGAACTATCCTGGTGCTTTAAGTCATACCCTTATATATATATGATTTTAACATTTTTTGAAAATATTTCTGGTTCCTTAAAGCGTAATACTTCTACGTGGCTTAAACCTTTGAGAAACTTATTCTGGTGCCTTAAAGCGTACTACTTCTACGTGGCTTAAAACTTTAGGAAACATTCTTGTGCCTTAGAACATACTGCTTCTACGTGGCTTTAACTTTAATGAAACTCCATTCTAGTACTTTAATATTTCTTACTTGTATATGACCTTACCCTTAACAAGAATCGTCCTGGTGCTTTAAAGACCGAAGCCTAATATATGGCTTTGCTTTCAATTAGACACATCCTGGTGCTTGAAAACTTACCCCTTGTACATGGTTCTCTATAATTAGTACAGATCTTCACCTATAAAGAAATTACACCATTCAAAAACATACGAACGATGACAGACATGACAGATGACATAAACTAAAACACGTAACTCACCGAGGTCCGATATCAACAAGACAGAATTTTAGAAATATCTGGAAATTGACTTTGATCTATGGATGATGAATCCTTGATGTGAATAATTTGTAGGAAATGGATCAAGACAAAGAATAATAGAGAGCTGTAAATAGGCAAATGGTTAGAGAGCACATAGAGGGAGGTCATCTGGTATATAATGATATTAGCAGTCGTAATGAACATGACAATGACTGTAATAACACCGGTAACTATAGTAATCCGAATGATGACGATAATGATCATTATGATAATATAAATCATTATACTACAGCAGTTGTATATTTCTCTTTTCTCCCACGTACACCCACGGCCACACACACACATAGTCATATTTCTGCGCCTCGGACAGCTCGGCGTTCGGAGCAACACTGAAGTCGCGGGGTTTTCTTGTCCTTTTGCACGAACGTCTTATATTTTGCAGCGCGAAGGGCAACCAGGCGAGGGATTTTTTTTTCTCTATTTCAGTATTTGCGTTTATTTATTTATTTATTTTTTAGTTTTTTATTTATCTATTGTTTTTTTTTTAATTCTTTCCCATTTTTTCTTTTATTTTTTTTTATTTTTATTTGTTATTCGATTTTTTCAAGGCACAGCATCATCCCAATCATTTTCAGGAAAATCATTATGTATATTTTTTATTCTCTTATCACAAAGCATCTGTGACTTTTTTCATATCGCGGAGAAACAAGTTATCAAGTAACTTTATCGATTTGGTCTGTCAATATGTATGCTCTTAGAATGTCGCAAGACCTGTTCTGAAGTGTCATTTGCATATTCTCAATCGTCGATGAACCAGTGCTGTAGAGTAGCATATGGAAGTGTTGTTTTTTCATTGGTATCTATAATATAATTTTTGTTTTCAATTTATAGAATGTGAAAATCCTGTAAGAGTGTGGATGTTGAATGTTCGAGTAAATGTAACACAAACACACACACACACACACACACACACACACACACACACACACACACACACACACACACACACACACACACACACACACACACACACACACACACGCACGCACACGCACACACACTTTCCCCAAATCGACTAAATCACAATTATCCAGCCTATACACACACATGCTTCTGACATGACAATCGCAGATTTATGTATGAATTTATATATTCACTCTCGGTTGCAACGTTGCATTCTAGACGCCTGCAAACCAAAAACGCCTTATATCTGTAATACATAAGGGCGCTTGTGCCTCACTCCACCCTCAAAGGCGCCATAGTGTCTTCAATCGTACGTCTCTTAAATACAATGCTTTTAATCTTGTATTATATTTTATCTTGACTTTGTTTAGGCGAGTGACTCTCGATGTATTTTGATTAAGGAAAGCTTTTAGGATAAATGTTTGTGTTTTCTCTTTGTGTTTTATCGCCATCTTTGAGAATTTTTATTTTCGGGAGGTTGTGAATGTCTTAACAGAACGTTAGCAGGAAGTGGAAATCTAATAATGACCATATTATAGGACTAAAAATATGGTCAAAACAAATTTTTTAGCCGAATGTATAGCGAAATATACATAAAGGAATATTACCAAACGGAATATAAACACTATTGCTGTATTTCAGTTTAACATTTCATTTTCATTATAAAGATTAGCGGAATATATTGCGAATTTTTCTTATTATCATTTATTACGTTATCATCTTTATCACTTATTATAATTATTTTATTTTTTCATTATCATCTTCACATTTTTTGTTCCAACGCTTTCATCTTCATTGTATTATTTGGCAACTCCGTCATCATCCCGTTTTCTTTGTGACAACACTGCTCCTCCATTTTCTTTGCCATGTTTCTCCTCCGCGGATGACCTCTTGTGACCTCCGAATCACCCAAGACCCTAAAGTCTGGAGTTCTATGTAACCTTTTTTATCCGAGGAATACGGGTGAAAGGATAAAGTCAGGATGCCGAGGTTACTGTGTAGGAATTTCTTAACTGTTTGAGATGGCATTAAGACGTGGAGAACCAAGGAGCGTTGATATAAGAAGTGAAGAAAACTATGACTAGGCAACTTTCCAGACGTAAAGTTGCTATTTTTTCAACTGTTTACTTTTTCCTCTTCGTCTTTTTTTATATAATTATTAGTATCCTGCAAAAAATTACATCGCTATTTTAAAAAATCATGATTATTATTTTTTGTCAATTATCTAATAGAAATTAAAAAGGAAGAGTAACTCTCAATTTTTTTCTCAGACGAAGATAGAAATAGGGTATACTTGAAAAAATATGCAGAAAATCATATATACAGTTGCATTAAACAAAACCAAATATACTGTAGTATCAAGTAAAATCAAATATGCCTTTACATTAACTCTCCCTTCCCCGCGCGTGAATAAAGTAAACAAAGGAAGCCGTGAGAGCGTATTTTTATTCCTGATGGCGGTCACTCTGTCATGGTCTTTCTTTATCTCGATCTGCGCTAGGACACCCTGCCGTCCATTCTGCAACAGCTACTTTGACTGCAACATGCATCTCTAATCTTCTAGCATTTATATTCGAAGCACTGCGGGAAATAAGTGGCGGGAAGTACTTGTAAACTTAATTTTGTTTTCATAGTTTATCGAAATAGTTCATTAAAGGTCCTTGAAATGTCTTATTTTGCTGGAGTCTGTTGTGTTGAATGTACATTATATAAGCCAACTGCTCGTGCCTTATCATCCTTCCTGATACAAAGGCCACCTCTTAGTAAAGGACATTAACTCGCGCGCTGGAGTTTTCTGTGTTTGTTGTTTCCTCTCTCCTTCTTTGATCTTTGCCCTTGCTCTTTGGGCTATGTTTATTTTCCTCTTCCTTCTTCAAGCAGTTTCCAATCACCCCCCCCCTTTGAGTTTGTTTTTCTTTGTCTTCCTCCTCATTTATGCTTTCGGCAATTTTTGTTTACTTCTCATTTTTTTTCCTGTTCTCCTTCTTATTTGTCTTTCCTCCTCCTCATTCTTTGGTCAGTTTTCGTCTGCTTAGTTTCATTTTTCCTATTCTCCTTTCTCTCTGTTCTTCTCATTCTTTAGTCATTTTTTGTCTGTTTTCTCCCCATTTTTCCCTGTTCTCCTTCCTTCTCCTCATTCTTAAGTCAATCTTTATCTGCTTACTCCCTCTTTCCTCTATTTCACACCCTATTTTCCTATCTCCCTATTTTATTTGGCATTTTCCCCTACTTCCCCTCACCCTTTCCCGCCTCGGA
>NW_020869040.1:622239-642239 GCF_003789085.1 Penaeus vannamei | reverse complement strand
TTGTAATGGTATCTGAATAGTGATGAAAATCGTGATATTGATTGTTGCAATAGTAATGGTTGTAATAGTAGTAGTAATAATGACAGATGTAGTAATAGGTAATAGTAATAGTTAATGGAGGTAGTGATAGTAGTGATGGTGATTATGATGATGATAATGATTTTAATTATGATAATAGAAATAATAAAGATAGCAATTGATAATAGTGTTAATGATCGTGATAATGTTAATAATAATAATGATAATAATAATAACAATGATAATAATAATGATATTTATAAAAGATATGTTAATAGTATTACTGGTAAGAGTAATAACGGTAATTATGGTAAAGATAATATATATGATAGTGATTAAAGATGATAATAATAACATAAAGACAAAAATGATAAAGACCAGCCACAGTGAGCCCGGCAGGGAACCCCACCTGACGCGCCTCCTTCCGCAGCCTCAGGAGGAGACGACCCACCGCAACTTCCCTCGGCCGCCCTCCATCCGCCCTCCTGCCATTCCCGAGTCCGATGGTTTCGGGCCGCCCTCGACGCCCCTGGGATCAGCTAAGCCTCCTGCGCCGCCCGTAGGCCTTCCGCCCGCGACTCCCCCGCCCACTCTCGTTGGAACCACCTTCGGCCCGCCTGCGATTCCCATTCCCATCAGCTCTCCTTCCCCTCCGCCGGGAGCCGACAGGACCCAGGTCACAGGTGAGTCCTCGGGTTCCTCCAAGGGCGTCGCTGCCTCGCGAAGGGCGGATCAGGGAGGGAGGGATTCCGGGGAGTGCTCTGGCTGGGAGATGAGTCAGATTGGATTTCACTTGCAGTTGCTCGGATCTTCACTATCAGTACTATCTAAATGGCTGATGTGTATAAATCTAGTTTCATGACAAATCTACCGTTGGTTACTCTCTCATCGTAGTCCTTATCCTGCCCCAAACACCCGTCTCCATCCTGTCCCATTCCCAAAACCAAAACTACACAAATAATAAATGAAAAATTCACGACTCCCTCCCACCACCTCATCGGCAGACATCAAATGCATCGACACGGGCAGTGCGAGCTCGTTCATGGCGCTCCTCAACCTCCCGGTGGGCTACAACGCCATCCCCGTGTTCGAGGACCGCCCCACCGTGGACCCCACCATCAACACGGCCTGCAGGATGATCCCGACGCAGATCACGAACGACATGTTCCAGCTGATCGTGCGCGACCTCGAACGATGTGGCGTGCAGCGCTGCCGTCAGCCCAATGGCGAAGTAAGTTGCTTGGGGCGACGATTCCGTGCAAAAAGTTTTCTTTTGATTTTCACATAAATCTATTCTACTGGAAAACGGGTTCTTTCTCCTCCGACTTATCTTGGCGGATTTTGAGAGGTGAATCCCCGTCCAAACAGAGCAGACCTTGTACGTGTCTTCCCCTTGCAGACGTGGTTGTGTCTCAACCTGCCGTCTTCAACCTTCCCGCTGGTGAGCGGTTCCTTCGGAGGAGGACGAGATCATCCAGATCAAGTGTCGGCCGCAGGACAAGATGGCCCAAGACACGCATGTGCTGACGGTAGCCACGGCAATGTACGCCGCTAAAGGGGCAATGTAGGCACCCACCTCCCATTTTCCGTTCTTCTCGTTTTCTGTCACGGACGTACGGGAGACTATTCTCTTCGACTAACTGCATGATGTGTCACACGTTTTATCACTTCTCGGACGAGGAATGTTTTTTTAATAAATGGGGGTTTAGATAGTCAAAGAGATTAGCAATTTTACTAAGGATTTTGGTCTATGCTTTCATGTGGTCGTTTCAATATAATCTCCTTTAATATATAAGTGTTCATATACGTATAGCACCGTTTCATCCAAACTATATAATTACTTATCACCATTTAATAGAAGTCTTCATTTATAATTCCATTTCCTGTTTACTTTTGTTTTCAGTCCCCTAAGAAAATATCACATATACTATCTAAAAAAATGATTCGAGTCCTCAATGTAATTTCGGCATGCTTATGAAAAAAAAGAAAAATCTAAAAAAAATCACAGACTTAAGACACAAGACATCTAACAGGTGACACAACCCAAAGAAGTGGCGTCAACTCAAACAGAAGAAGAAAAAAAAAGGAAAAAGAAAAGAAAAGAGAAATAACCCACTCAGCAAGGTCAAAGCAGGTCAAGGCAGCGGAGGCCCTGCATTTCTGACATAACACAGACCCTTTACATTTCCCACGGCTTTCGACTTCCTTCAACGCCACTATTTTCTGGGAGCCTACGTTGATTTTATTTATTTTTTTATCTCTCCACCAGACACATGTTTTATAACCATTTATTTTACTGTTTTGGCCTTCCTTTATACCAAAGCTAAAGGAACACTTGTATATGACTAGCTTTAGCTGTCACATCTTGCTTACATAGATGTCATGTAACGGTCTAATGCAGCGCTTAAATAGATTTTAGTTATGTATATATAATCATAATTATTGTACTAGAAATTACGTTTTAAGTTTAAAGTTCTTTATTCTCTCCGGATCCCCTACGGGAAAATAACAAATATATTCGCACAAAAGCAAGTTAACGTTATCAATATCATAGTTGATTAAGGTTATCAGTACTATGGTTGATTATAGTCATTCTTGAATATTATACTTAGATATTATATGATTCTGTTTATCACAAATTAATCATGATTCCAAGATTTTTTTTATTATTCTGGAAATGTGTTCGTTCCTTTACTCTAACTCACGTCATTTGCTAAAGATACATGTAAAAGAATGACATTTTTGTTTCAGTAATTTTCTCTTTTTTCATGCTTATCGCGAGCTTTTTTTTCGGTACAATATGTGCTGCTGCCGATGATTCCTTTCTCTCCTTTGCTGTGTTCTATATCTTTATGCAAGTATCTGCTTGTAAATCTGTCTGTCTGTCGGCTCTCTCTCTCTCTCTCTCTTTCTGCCTTTTTGCCTCTTCCCCTGTTCCTTTCCTTTTTTTTTTTTCTTTCTTCTTCTTCTTCCTCCTTCTCCCTCCTCCCTCCTTCCTTCTCCTTTCCTTTTCCTTCCCCTTCTCTGTGTATCTCCTCTCCTTCCTTCCGCGATCCCTTCCTCTTCTTCTCTGTTTCTATCCTTCTCTCCTCCTCCCCCCCTCTTTCTTTCATTTCCTTTCTCTTTCTCCATCTCTCTATCTCTCTCTCTTCTCTCTTATCTCCTCTCTTCTCTCTTTTTCCTTCCTTCTCTCCCCTCACCTTCCAACTCTCTCTCTTCTTGCTTTTCTCCCTCTTTCTCTCTCTCCTTAATTTTCCCCTTCCCTCTCCCTCTCTCCTCCCTTCCCCTCTTTCCTCTCTCCTCCCTTCTCTTTCCTCTCTCTCCTTCTCTTTCTCCTCTCTCTCCTTCCATTCCTCCTCCCCTCCTTCCCCTCCCCGCCGCACTAACCCGCCCGCCGCCCACAGCAAGCAGCCGAGCGACCCCTCGGTGTTCCAGGGCGGCCAGCAGGAGTTCGTGTGCGAGATCGGCCTCTTCAGGAAGCTCCGCGGCACCAACCTCTTCGCCGACCAGGTCACGTCGCAGGTGGAGCTCGAGCTGGGCGAGGAGGTGCAGCTGCGCTCCATCGTGCGCGGCGGAGACGGTGAGGAGATCCGCGCGGGCGCACGCACGCGAGGGCGCGCGAGCTCACGCACATAATTATATATATATATTATATATATAATATATATATATATATATATATATATATATATATATATATATATATATATATATATATAATATATACACACATACACACACACACACACACACACACACACACACACACACACACACACACACACACACACACACATATATATATATATTATATATATATATATATATATATATATATGTGTGTGTGTGTGTGTGTGTGTGTGTGTGTGTGTGTTGTGTGTGTGTATATATATATATATAATATATATATATATATATATATATATATAATATATATATATATATACATATATACATACATGTATGTTAACATACATACATACATACATATATGCGACCCTGCACGTCAAAATGGGTATTAATAGCATTTAAAAGTTTGTTATGCATATATTCAAACAAATTTGACCTGATAAGCATTAAAACAGTGCTAGGTGAAAATCGCCTAGTGCGACACACACACACATATGTGTGTGTATAAATATGTATGTATAATATATATATATATATATATATATATATATATATATAATATTATATATATATATATATATATATATATATATATATATACGTCACAGCTAACGTAAATCCTGCAGACGAGTATGTATTTTAATGTATCAAATAACATCCATGAAAAAGTCTGTTGCCTGACGCTTCTGACTGTCCTCAACAATTAACAAATTCTCTTGCTCGATCTCACTTTGCAAATCTGATCATTGAACGGCAAGATATTCGATAAAAACAGCGCTTCCCCTCGCCATAAGAGGCCAAGCGCTCGCCACGGCCCTGACCTGACCTGACCTCCCGTTGCAGGCTGGCAGTACAGTCGCCTGACCACGATCATCATCCAGAAGGTGGGCGCCCCGAGGGAGAGGTCGCTACTGAGCGCCGCCGACCTCGTCTTCGCCGACGGCTGCAGGAACCCCACGTACAGGGTGGGTGCTCTCGCTCTGTGTGTGTGTGTGTGTGTCTGTGTTTCTTCTGTTGGTTTGTTTGGCTCTGTAGTTGTTCATTCTTATGTTTATTTATTTACTTATTTATAAGCCAGTACATTTGTTACATGTCTTTATTTTTCTCTCTCTATCTATACATACATATTTTTGTGTATACATACATACACACATCTATACATGCATATATATGTATGGCATTGTATATATATTCGGAATATACAAAGTTGGCCACCGAAAAAAAATCCAAACATCTTATCAACTTGTAACCCGACTTTCCCCGCCATCAGCTGATCGCGCGCGAGCACCCGAAGCGAGACCCGAGGAACCCGCTCATCAACAACTTCACCTTCAGAGTCTTCATGTTCCAAGACATGGAGGTCGGAGACAACCTCATGATCACCGCCAACGTCATCGGCTGCGTCGATGCGGAGGAGTGTGCGGCGGTGAGTGTGTGTGTGTGTGTGTGTGTGTGTGTGAGTGTGTGTGTGTGTGTGTGGAAACCAAGTATAGTATAATGATACTATTGATGGTGATATTGGTGATGATGATAATGGCAGAAGAAAATGGACGGATTGCAGATCAGGATTTAGTCACCTAAACAAAAATTGCAAAATATGAATTTTTAGATTATTACTTTTATAAACAGATATATCAGACAACACGATTGTTCCCATCAAATAGCCATTTGTTCAAAGCAACAGGGCGGTACATTCAACTGCAGAATGTGAAATGACCCCTCCTGTCCCGCAGGTGAACTGCGAGGGCGAACCCGGTGAGGACACCCTGGGCTTCGGCAAGAGGAAGAAGCGAGAGGTGCGCCACTTCAGCTTCACCAAAGTCATCCCTGCGTCAGATATCCTCGGCTCCTCGCCCCCCTACCCGCCCACGCCCTCCGTCGGCGCCCGAGTCCGGCGAGCCTCCCACGCCCACAAGCCGCACAAGAACACGACGTCCTGGGAGAGGAACCTGGCCATCAAGGTCAGAATTCCAGGTGAGGTCTTGTCTCTCATTGGCTTTTCTCTTCTGCGCAGATGGGTCATTAAGCTGAGATTGTTTTGATATTCCTTCGAGAGATTCTTGAACGAGTGACTGACTCTCCGGCCGCCGACGGTAAGCAACGCCTCACTAAAGGTCCTAATCCACTCTCTCTCGAATCCCGCAGAAGCAGCGCCAGTTAGTCAGAAATCCGTCGAGTCGGAGGAATGTCGGCTGTACCTGTTCATCACCCTGGGCGTCGCCGGCGTCTTCTGCATCTCCTCCGTCGTGTTCGTCGTGTTCACTCTCCTCCGCGGGCGCTCGTCCTCCAAGAAGGTCGGCCAGCCCGTCCCCGTGGCGCCCGTGGCCATGAGCTCGCCCTTGCCGCCCAAGTTCTCGTCCGCGGCCTCCACGTGCTCCTCGTCCCTGCCTTCGCTGAGGGAGTCCGAGGTGAGCGCCGTCGCCTCGCCCCTCAGGGACTTCCCCGTCCCCCCCACCGTCAGACAGCGGAAGCGCGACGTCAACGCCGAGCTCCTGAACGTGTTCGGCGGCGACCAGGCCTTCCCCTTCGCCTCGCAGTACCCGGGCATGTTCAACTACTACGGCTACATGGTGGTCCCGCGGAAGGCCTCGGAGAAGGCGGACAAGCGGTCCGTCCGCGCGCTCAAGAAGAGGCAGCGGAAGGAGCGGTCCGAGGCGACCTGTCAGTGCGCGTCGGCCCGCAGGGAGACCGACGACCGCGACACCGACATCTCGACCGAAAACCACACGGCCATCATCCGGATCTCGTCGTCGTCGTCGTCGGATTCGGACGCAGTCCCGACGCCCTGCCTGAGTCATCGTCCGAAACCGATGCCGAGGATGAAGAAAGAAAGCGAATATGATAACATTTACAGCGAAATATCAGTAGACGAAGAGCCGACCATGGTCTGAGGGCCGCGGGGGCTGCGCCATAGAACAATTTGTACATACACGTGGAGGCGGTCGCAGGGATTACTCACTAGACACGCCCGCAAGGGTCGAGTCTGATTCCCACGACGGCGTCTAGTGAGAGCTTAAGTCGAATACTTTCCTCTGGGCTTTTGACGGATGACCAAAAATAGTCTAATCCCCCTGTTCTCGGACAGCGAAGGGTTTCGGACGGAAACCTGGAGCGCCGCGCCTCCGGGACGCCGCGGGTGTCGCAGGGCGGCCGCTCCGCCGCTGCCCGTCGCAGGGGCCTGGGTCAGTTATCTTTAGGATTCCTAACATGTTTAGTTTAAGCGTATCAGCTCCTGCAGTGTGTTGTGCTGAGGTCGCTAATTTCGTAATGTGTTTGGCTGAATTGTTTTGCACGTTATAGCGAACGGACGATGAAGCTTTTATTACATACATGTATGCATACACACACACACACATGTATATATATGTATATATACGACTGTGTGTGTGTGTACATACATAAATACATCTATGTATGTATTTATGCATGTGTGTTGTGTTGGTACTTCCAACAACTTATATTTTATGTAAATATTTAATCGTTTCAACATTTCCCTTACCTTGGCACATACCTGGAATTCTTCATCAATTGTGCCATTGCAGAATCTCCAGATTAACCCTTTTGATTCGCTCTCTCAGTGGAAATGATCTTTCGACTTCATTTTCAAGTCGAAATAGACCATTATCATTACCTTTTCTCTGTACGATAACTTCCAAGTACGATTATATCAGTAAAGCCTACGACAGCCAGAGCGGGTACCAGATGTAGGATGATCTATTATTTCCCTTTATGTACAAAGTGTGTTCGTGTTGACATATTGCTAAATATATGTTAACCTTTTTTAATTTATTGTAGATGTTTGTTTTCCGTATATATATTTTTTTCTTTCTACGTTTGTTACATGTGTATACTATGAAATATTTTCTGTAAGGTTGTTAGTAAATAAATGTCTCCCAGCTTTATTTTTTTATTTGCATCTTCATATAAATAACAATAAGAACTGGCATTACACATAAGATTTTTTATGCGTAACATCATGGTTTTCACACCCAGATGCCAAAATACTACTGTGACATTAGAGCACATAACATTTTCAGCCAAACAGATAGGTAAAACTACCCTATTTTGGTAAACAAAAATTATTAATGCATTTCATTATCAATGCATATACTATATATATGTATGTATAATATATATATATTATATATATATATATATATATATATATATATATATATACACATTATACACACACACACACACACACACACACACACACACACACACACACATATATATATATATATATATATATATATATATATATATGTACACACACACACAGAAATAGAGAGAGCGAGTAAAACCAGCTTCTTCTAGGCTACTCCTCTAAAACAATGTGTACCAGACACAGTATATTTTAACAAAGTACAAAAAAAAAAAAACTGACACAACGTAAATTCCTGCCTCAGAATGCCCGACGAAGCTGCTAACAACACCTGGGTTTCTATAGTCCCCTGTGGGTCCGTAGTCATAGCATCCTGTAGTTTCGTTTTTATGTCTTCCTGTGTTTACGTTTCTATATCCTTCTATGGCTCCATTTCTATATCCTCCTGCGGGTCCGTTTCTACAGCATCCTGTGGATCCGTTTCTGTATCCTTCTGTGTGTCCATTTCTATATCCTTCTGTGAGTCCGTTTCCATGTCCTCCTGCGGGTCCGTTTCTACAGCATCCTGTGGGTCCGTTCGATAGCCTCGCACACGTAGTACTTTTCGAACGCGCATTCACACCCTCCGAACGCGTAGCTCGAGGCTCGGTGAATGAACGAGAAGCTGAGGCAACGGCCGTTGGAAATGTCTCCCGGGCCGACCCTCCTGCTGCGGTCGTCCATGCTGATCCAGGACAGAGGGTCAAGGTCCACCTCGTACCCCTTGAAGATCCAGCGCCACGACGGCTCCAGGTACAGGCCGCCGATCCAGTGAGCGTAGCCTGAGGGGGAAAAGTCTTGATTAGATGAATTTTCTGGTTTACATAATGTATATATATTCACGATGTTGACTAGTGCCATCTTTTCCGGTGGTAAAAAGGGAAGTAGTAATGGCTAACAAGAACACTATTGCTGCTCTTGATGTGACTTTGATAGATATGACAGAGAAAGATGCGTTCATTGGTGGTATACCATTCATATGCACTGTTGATTTTAGACAAATCCTTCCTGTCATTAGAGGAGGAGGAAAGAATGATGAATTGAATTATTGTATAAAAAACAGCTTTTTCTGACCGAATTTGGTTAAATTGGAGCTAACTGAGAACGTTAGACTAAAGATAGACGCTAGATGACGCTAACGTTGCATTTGCAAAGAAGTTGCTGGTTATCCGTTCAACTTTAAGTGGAAAAGTACAGATACCGAAGAACTTTGGTTTTCAGGGCATATCAAGAAAACAATTGATTGGAAACGTACGATAACAATGAAAATAACATAATGAACAAAGTTTACTTTAAAAAGCGGTAAATTATATCAACTAACGTTAATATAGATGATGTGAACGACATCATTTATGACCACATTAACGGTAAAGTGATATATAGAAGTGAATATCTACCAGTTGATGAAGAATCCATGTTTGTAATGGAATGAAAAGCTCCAATTTACCACTTCAAGAGCATAAACTGAAGGTTGGGTGCGTAATGATGGTCATTCGTAACTTAAATCCTCCTAAGATCTGTAACGGAACTAGATTGACTGTTACGAGCCTAAAGAATAATATCATTTTGGGGAATATCTTAGGAGGCGTATGTGATGGTGAGCAAGTGATCATACCAAGAGTCACACTCAGTTTTACGTTGCATGTTCATGAGTGACACAGTGGGATTCTCTAATTATCTATACTAAAACTACTAAAGAAAACGGCGAAATAGCCACGAGTTGTTTCTAGACAAAATTATTACAACAGGAGAGGTGAACCTTGAGACAACACTGACAGCACCTAACTTCTCTGAAGGAGAGGTGGAGCACGGAACAATTGTTATTCCTGAAAACGTCTTTAAACTAACAGAAGAGGCAATTAAGATGATTTTACCGGAATACGACACCGACTTCGTGTCAACCAACACTGAAGATAAACTGGAGGAACTTAAAGATGGCATTTTGGAAACGATAAGAAAAACGAGAAACGAGCTCTTCACCATAATTAAAAGGATAAGTTTTGAAGACAGCGATGAAGGTCGTAGATTTCCTAAACGCAGATTCGACGCAAAAAAGGACTAAGAAGGAGAAGAAAAACTAATGAAAGCGAATCTTCCAAGATACAACATTAATGTGTAGACCGACAAATAAACCACTATTTGTATAACATGACTTTTATTTCACGTTTGTTAATATCGCGTTACATAAGGGCAAAGCCCTAACGATGTGAAACGCCCGCGAGCAAAGCGAGCAAGCACCACAGGCCAAGTAACCTGTCTATGTGTCAATGGGTGTATACATGTATACACCCATAGACACGCCCACACAGACACATACACACACACACACATTCGCGATTGTGTGTGCTTTTATACACACAACAAACATACACACACACATACAAACACATGTATTGAGTACACAGATATGCGCACACACACAGACAACCTCTTGGGCGTCTTTCTTGGGCTCATAGACCACCTTTCGGGCGTCATCCTCGGTCTCATAGACCACCTCTTGAGCGTCCTTCTCGGGCTCATGGACCACCTCTTGGGCGCTCGGGACCACCTCTTGGGCGTCCTTTTCGGGCTCAAAGACCACCTCTTGGGCGTCCTTCTCGGGCTCATAGACCACCTCTTGGGCATCCTTCTCGGTCTCATATATGAACGCACACACACCTTTTGGGCGTCCTTCTCGGGCTCATAGACCACCTCTCGGGCGTCTTCTTCGGGCTCATATATGCACACACAGACCTTTTGGGCGTCCTTCTCGGGCTCATGGACCACCTCTCGGGCTCATAGACCACCTGTTGGGCGTCCTTCTCGGGCTCATAGACCACCTCTTGGGCGTCCTTCTCAGCCTTATATATGCACACACACACCTTTTGGGCGTCCTTCTCGGGCTCATAGACCACCTCTTGGGCGTCCTTCTCAGCCTCATAGACCACCTCCTCTCGGGCTCATAGACCACTTCTCGGGCTCATATATGCACACACACACACACCTTTTGGGCTTCCTTCCCGGGCTCATAGACCACCTCTCGGGCGTCTTCTTCGGGCTCATAGACCACCTCTCGGGCGTCCTTCTCGGGCTCATAGACCACTTCTTGGGCGTCCTTCTCGGGCTCATAGACCACCTCTTGGGCGTCCTTCTCGGGCTCATAAGACACCTCTTGGGCGTCCGTCTCAGGCTCATAGACCACCTCATGGGCGTCCTTCTCGGGCTCATATATGCACCAACACACATACCTTTTGGGCTTCCTTCCCGGGCTCATAGACCACTCTGGGCGTCCTTCTCGGGCTCATAGACCACCTCTGGGCGTCCTTCTCCGGCTCATAGACCAGCTCATAGACCACCTCTTGGGCGTCCTTCTCGGGCTCATAGAGCACCTCTTGGGCGTCCTTCTCGGGCTAATAGAGCACCTCTTGGCGCGGGCTCATCCTCTGGGCGTCCTTCTCGGGCTCATAGAGCACCTCTTGGGCGTCCTTCTCGGGCTCATAGACCACCTCATGGGCGTCCTTCTCGGGCTCATAGACCACCTCTTGGGTGTCCTCCTCGGGCTCATAGACCACCTTTTGGGCGTCCTTCTCGGGCTCATAGACCACCTCTTGGGCGTCCTTTTCGGGCTCATAGACCACCTCTTGGGCGTCCTCCTCGGGCTCATAGAACAGCTCTTGGACGTCCTTCTCGGGCTCATAGACCACCTCTTGGGCGTCCTTCTCAGGCTCATAGACCACCTCTCGGGCGTTCTCCTTGGGCTCATAGACCACCTCTCGGGCGTCCTCCTCGGGCTTATAGACCACCTATTCGGGCTCATAGACCACCTCTCCGGCGTCCTTCTAGGGCTCATAGACCACATGTCGGGCGTCCTTCTCGGGCTCATAGACCATCTCTTGGGCGTCCTTCTCGGGCTCAAAGACCACCTCTTGGGCGTCCTTCTCGGGCTCATAGACCACCTGTTGGGCGTCCTTCTCAGCCTCATATATGCGCACACACACACCTTTTGGGCGTCCTTCTCGGGCTCATAGACTACCTGTTGGGCGTCCTTCTCGAGCTCATAGACCACCTCTTGGGCGTCCTTCTCGGGCTCATATATGCACACACACACCTGTTGAGCGTCCTTGTCGGGCCCATAGACCACCTCTTGGGCATCCTACTCAGCCTCATATATGCACACACATCGGCCCATAGACTCATAGACACTCATTGCACACACACACACACCTTTAGGGCGTCCTTCTCGGGCTCATTCTCGGGCTCATAGACCACCTGTTGGGTGTCCTCCGGGCTCATAGACCACCTCTTGGCGTCCTCTCTCGGGCTCTAGACCACCTTTGGGCGCTCATAGACCACCTCTTGGGCGTCCTTCTCAGCCTCATAGACCACCTCTTGGGCGTCCTTCTCGGGCTCATAGACCACCTCTTGGGCGTCCTTCTCAGCCTCATATATGCGCACACACACACCTTTTGGGCGTCCTTCTCGGGCTCATAGACTACCTGTTGGGCGTCCTTCTCGGGCTCATAGACCACCTCTTGGGCGTCCTTCTCAGCCTCATATATGCACACACACACACCTCTTGGGCGTCCTTCTCGGGCTCATAGATCACCTGTTGGGCGTCCTTCCCGGGCTCATAGACCACCTCTTGGGCGTCCTTCTTGGGCTCATATGCGCACACAAACACACACCTTTTGGGCTTCCTTCTCGGGCTCATAGACCACCTCTTGGGCGTCCTTCTCAGCCTCATATATGCATACACACACCTCCTGGTCGCCCTCCTCGGGCTCATAGACCACTTCTCGGGCGTCCTCTTCGGGCTCATAGACCACCTCTCGGACGTCCTCCTCGGGCTCATAGACCACCTCTCGGGCGTCCTCCTCGGGCTCATATATGCACACATACACACACACCTTTTGGGCGTCTTTCTCGAGCTCATAGACCACCTGTCAGTCGTGGTGTATCTCTCGTAGGACTAGGACGTGTTTATAATACTGTCCTCAGGCGTGAGGTCCCCCGAATCCTGTGTTTACCCGCCCCTATCTGACCTCGGACAGGGAGCGGGTCACCTCCTACCAAGGTATCAGCATGGCTACTGTTGCTAGTGGAAGTGGATCCCATAAGAGGGTAAGAAGTGATGGAAGCGTAGACATGAGTGACGAGAATGGGTACGAGCGGGAGAAGAGGAAGAAGAACGACAGAAAAGAAGCAGCACCCCAGAATGTTGCCAGTGTGAACGACAGGAAAAGACTGGTATTTCCACAGGACTGTGCCATGGGTTTCTTAGAAAAATTAAGGTGGGCCATGCAACTGGGCCGGGACCACGCTGATTTCGAGCCAGTGATGAAGGAAGGAAAAGGAAGGCCGTATCTCACGGTGCGAGCAGGCCAGGCAGTGCAGACCTTGACTAAGGGATACAAGGGGGCAGTGATGACTGTCCCAAAGGCTCGGGAGAAGTTCACTAAGGTGATAATTTCCCGATATCCCGCGATATTAGACCCAGACCTCCTACTGGACGAAGAGAGATTTGTGTGGGTAAGGCGGCACACGTCCAGGGGCGAGGAGCGGAGCCAGCTCGTTGCCCTTGTGAAGCGGAAAGCGCCAGAGAAGGTATTCATCTCTGGAGCGGGGTACAGGAGGGTGGCACCGTATGTAGAACCGCCAGTCATGTGCCTCAAGTGCTGCAGATGGGGCCACAAGTCGTGGGCCTGTCATCAGGATGCTCGATGCAGCTTCTGTGGCAGGACACATGACTCAAGGGTCTGCCTGGTCCAAAATTGAAAAGGGAGAAAGGATTACGCCTTGCTGCTGCAGCTGCGGAGGCCGCCACAATGCCGGGTCTCCTGCATGCAGGGCGAGACCACAATTCAAGATTGCTTCGGCGGTCCCCAAGGAAGGAGTTGCAGAAAATGGAAAAGGGCCGGTCACCACGCGGCCAGAGGTGCCGAGGGAGGAGACAGATGCAGTCCCTAATGCTTGGGTGCAGGGCCCACCGCGGGTGGTGCCGTCGCCAATGGCTTGTGATGACGGGCAGGATAGGCAGGTGCAGGAAGCGAAGGAAGTGCCGCGGAGTAGTGGTGCGGATTTTTCTAAGGAAATATCCGAAATTACCAGGATGTTCCAGATGCTGATGCAGAGAATGGACGCTATCGAAAAGAAACTGGCCCAGGTTCCCAGCGAAGAAACAGAAAAACAGAAAGAGCGTGAGGAGACACAGAAAGAAAGAAATGAAACAAACGTGTATTTCTGCAAAGGAGCAAGATTCAGAAAATGAGATCGATGGGAATTTGAACAAAACTTGGCAAAGATTAAAGATATAATGGCAGAATGGAAGGGCAAGGTAAAGCATAATGGAGCCTTATAACATTATTGTTTAGACTTCAGAGACAGCGGGTTTCACAAAAATATGTACAGTAAAAAACAGTTTGTTTACTCCATCCTCGTACGCCTATATGTATAGATAACGCGAGAATGACCTGAGTACCTGTCCTTTGCAATTAACTACACACACGGGTCGCCTACGGTACCTCACATCCCATCTGTGAGTGTGCATACGAACTTTCTATTTAATAGACCATGACTCAATATATTTATTTTTTGTATTTTATGTTATTATCTGGTAATACACCTAATTTTGTATGAAAACTATGAGCCCACACAGGAACTTATCAAGGTAAGGGTGAGGATAACCTACATAACCACATCCTTTTGAGATGTAAACTTTTGTCTCAATAAACTTGTCAAAGTCAAAACACCACCTGTTGGGCGTCCTTCTCGGGCTCATAGACCACCTCTTGGGCGTCCTTCTCGGGCTCATATATGCACACACACACACCTTTTGGGCGTCCTTCTTGGGCTCATAGACCACCTGTTGGGCGTCCTTCTCGGGCTCATAGACCACCTGTTGGGCGTCCTTCTCGGGCTCATAGACCACCTCTCGCGCGTCCTCCTCGGGCTCATATATGCACACACACACACACACACACACACCTTTTGGGCGTCCTTCTCGGGCTCATGTACCATCTCTCGGGCTCATAGACCACCTGTTGGGTGTCCTTCTCGGGCTCATAGACCACCTCTTGGGCGTCCTTCTCAGCCTCATATATGCGCACACACACACCTTTTGGGTGTCCTTCTCGGGTCCATACACCACCTGTTGGGCGTCCTTCTCGGGCTCATAGACCACCTCTTGGGCGTCCTTCTCAGCCTCATATATGCGCACACACACACCTTTTGGGCGTCCTTCTCAGCCTCATATATGCACACACACACACCTTTTGGGCGTCCTTCTCGGGCCCATAGACCACCTGTTGGGCGTCCTTCTCGGGCTCATAGACCACCTGTTGGGCGTCCTATTCGTGCTCATAGACCACCTGTTAGGCGGCCTCCTCGGGCTCATAGACCACCTGTTAGGCGTCCTTCTCGGGCTCATAGACCACCTCTCAGGCTCATAGACCAGCTCTTGGGCGTCCTTCTCGGGCTCATAGACCACCTGTTGGGCGTCCTTCTCGGGCTTATAGACCACCTGTTGGGCGTCTCGGGATCATCACCACCGGCGTCCTCTTGGGCGTCCTTCTCAGCCTCATATATGCGTACACACACACCTTTTGAGCGTCCTTCTCTGGCCCATAGACCTCCTGTTGGGCGTCCTTCTCGGGCTCATAGACCACCTGTTGGGCGTCCTTTTCGGGCTCATAGACCACCTCTTGGGCGTCCTTCTCGGGCTCATAGACCACCTCTTGGGCGTCCTTCTTGGTCTCATATATGCACACACACACCTTTTGGGCGTCCTTCTCAGCCTCATATATGCGCACACATACACCGCTTGGGCGTCCTTCTCTGGCCCATAGACCTCCTGTTAGGCGTCCTTCTCGGGCTCATAGACCACCTGTTGGGCGTCCTTCTCGGGCTCATAGACCACCTCTTGGGTGTCCTTCTCGGGCTCATAGACCACCTCTTGGGCTCATATATGCACACATACACACCTTTTGGGCGTCCTTCTCGGGCTCATACACCACCTCTTGGGCGTCCTTCTCAGCCTCATATATGCACACACACACACACCTTTTGGGTGTCCGTCTCGGGCTTATAGACCACCTCTTGGGCGTCCTTCTCAGGTTCATAGACCACCTCTCGGGCGTCCTTTTCGGGCTCATATATGCACACACACACACACACACCTTTTGGGCGTCCTTTTCGGGCTCATAGACCACCTGTTGGGCGTCCTTCTCGGGCTCATAGACCACCTCTTGGGTGTCCTTCTCGGGCTCATAGACCACCTCTTGGGCGTCCTTCTCGGGCTCATAGACCACCTTTTGAGCGTCCTTCTCTGGCCCATAGACCTCCTGTTGGGCGTCCTTCTCGGGCTCATAGACCACCTGTTTGGCGTCCTTTTCGGGCTCATAGACCACCTCTTGGGCGTCCTTCTCGGGCTCATAGACCACCTCTTGGGCGTCCTTCTTGGTCTCATATATGCACACACACACCTTTTGGGCGTCCTTCTCAGCCTCATATATGCGCACACATACACCTCTTGGGCGTCCTTCTCTGGCCCATAGACCTCCTGTTAGGCGTTCTTCTCGGGCTCATAGACCACCTGTTGGGCGTCCTTCTCGGGCTCATAGACCACCTCTTGGGTGTCCTTCTCGGGCTCATAGACCACCTGTTGGGCGTCCTTCTCGGGCTCATACACCACCTCTTGGGCGTCCTTCTCAGCCTCATATATGCACACACACACACACCTTTTGGGTGTCCGTCTCGGGCTTATAGACCACCTCTTGGGCGTCCTTCTCAGGTTCATAGACCACCTCTCGGGCGTCCTTCTCGGGCTCATATATGCACACACACACACACACCTTTTGGGCGTCCTTTTCGGGCTCATAGACCACCTGTTGGGCGTCCTTCTCGGGCTGATAGACCACCTCTTGGGTGTCCTTCTCGGGCTCATAGACCACCTCTTGGGCTCATATATGCACACATACACACCTTTTGGGCGTCCTTCTCGGGCTCATACACCACCTCTTGGGCGTCCTTCTCAGCTTCATATATGCACACACACACACACCTTTTGGGTGTCCGTCTCGGGCTTATAGACCACCTCTTGGGCGTCCTTCTCAGGTTCATAGACCACCTCTCGGGCGTCCTTCTCGGGCTCATATATGCACACACACACACACACACCTTTTGGGCGTCCTTCTCGGGCTCATGTACCATCTCTCGGGCTCATAGACCACCTGTTGGGTGTCCTTCTCGGGCTCATAGACCACCTGTTGGGCATCCTTCTCGGGCTCATAGACCACCTGTTGGGCGTCCTCCTCGGGCTCATAGACCAACTCTTGGGCATCCTTCTCAGCCTCATATATGCGCACACACACACTTTTTGGGCGTCCTTCTCGGGCCCATAGACCACCTCTTGGGCGTCCTTCTCGGGCTCATAGACCACCTCTTGGGCGTCCTTATCGGGCTCATATATGCACACACACACACCTTTTGGGCGTCCTTCTCGGGCTCATAAACCACCTCTCGGCCGTCCTTCTCGGGCTCATAGACCACGGATCAGTGACTTATTTATGTTTAACTTAGGCCCCTGTTCGTAACTAGAATATCACTCAATGGACTATAAATAGATGAAATGGTCAAATGTTTGGCAGGCCTAAAGTCACGCTTTCTTACAAGTTCGATGATTCATAAAGAGAGAGAGAGAGAGAGAGAGAGAGAGAGAGAGAGAGAGAGAGAGAGAAGAGAGAGAGAGAGAGAGAGAGAGAGAGAGAGAGAGAGAGAGAGAGAGAGAGAGAGAGAGAGTATCAATGATCTAACTCTAAGGGAAACTGTAATCCGAAACGTAGTGTAAAATATACGAACTTGAGTACACCATGACGCGATTGAAAGCTCCGTAATTCCCGGAAAATATCACTCTGCTCTCTCGCCAAATGAGTCCCAAGGATGAGGATATGACCTGGTCGCTCAAGGTGGTTTCCGTGAATTAAGGAAAGGTATTAAAAGCTATAGGTCGACAGCAGGAGGGACTCACGGACATAGACACAGGGATAATTCGAGGAAGAGAAGAGGAACAAGAGGAAGGAGAAGGCAAAGCGAGGATGAGAAGAAGAGAGACAATAACAGAACCAGCAACAGCAGCACCAATGGATGCAGCAGCAGCGATAACAAAAACCTCAACAACAATGGACTTAAAATGAAATCCGGGATGGAGATGGAGATCGGCGTGTTCTCTAGGGGGGGGGATCGCTGTGTTCTCTAGGGAAGGGATATACGCCTGTGTTGAATGAAAACTAACACTGTTCGTTTAGTATTAGAGGTGGTTCTGGAACGCATTAAAAAAAAACACAAACAGACGCAGGTACGCACTGTATATTTTCTGCATCCATCGCATATCCTTCATTTCATTTTCTTCAGAATTATTATTTGTTTCTGGATGCTAAATTTGTTGCGGCATTCGTTCGGTATTGAAGACGGCTCTTGAGACACTTCTAAACTCAAACACAAGGATGTACAATACTTACATATACTCATTTCAGTTGTCTTTTATATTTTACAATTATCACTTGTTTCTAGATAATAAATTCGCTAAGGGATTCGCACCCACCTGTAGTTTTCGCGGAAAGTGAAAGATGCTGAGAAAGGGCAGTGAACTGTCTCTGCGTGGTTGGTTCAGCTAGCTTGGCGCCCAGCTGCTCGCAAGACGTGTTGGCAACCTGAAAGGCAATGTGCAAATTATTATTGGCATTCAATCATTTTACCTTCTCAGCATCTCCGTGTAAATTTCTTAGTTTCCTCTAAGACATTACGTATTTATCAAATACTGAGGGCTGTTTCATATGTTATGAAACTGTTTAGCAAAGTACAAGAATTTTTTTTTCATATAGTCTATTATACATAATATTTGAGTAAGCTATATAGATACCGATCATGTTTCATCTTAGAACAACTTAAATGAACTATAAATATAACCGATAAAATAAGTAGCCCTTACACGTTTAGGACAATTCGTATAAGTAAAAAACATAGTGTGTGATCATTAAAGACTTTGATCGTTACCATCGTTGCCCTGATAACTAACCTTCCACGTAGCTCGGTGTTCATTCCACGCGGAAAAGTGGTAACACTTATCTCCGACGCGAATGAAGTTATCTGAACCACAAGAAGAGGAAGAAGAGGAGAGAAGAGGAGGAGGAGGACGATGACGAAGAGGGGCGATGAGAGGTCGCTGGTCCGACTCGGTTCACTGTTTCACTCACTTGCGAATCTGGTTCGAATTGAGAAAAAAAAAAACGTTAAATTTGTTGTGATTTGATATGGTCTGTCTTTTGCCTCATCTAAAGGATTTATTATATATCAATGATTAATGGATCTGGTTCGAATTAAGAAAAAAATGTGATTTGATATGCTATATCTTTGCTTGTCTCGTCTAAAGGATTTATTATATATCAATGATTAATAGTTTTCCTAATTACCAACTTTCAAAACAAATATACGAACACCAAAGTAGTCACAAAATAACACCTTCGGCCGCACTGACCTGACACCCTGTCAAATATATACTCGAGACGCGTGACTCGGGCGTTGAGGTCTTCCAAGGTGTCGGCGAGGATACTCAAGGCTTCCTGGACCGCCGGAGCCACAGCAGAGGAACCCCGGTCTGGAAGGGCGTGGGGAGGCTTCAGCACGGGGTCAGGGAGCGGTGCTTATAGTTTGCCGTTTGTGAGGAATTCTCTTTCCTTTTTTGTGATCTCTCTTTCTCTCTCTCTCTCTTAAATGTTACTTTCAGCCAATTCATTGTTCTATCTCGCCTATTCTTCCTCCTATTGCACACTAAACATCTTTCCTAATTAACTCACCTGCAGAATTCACCACATACGTCTCGTCCTTGAACCTCACGTCAGAACCGGCGCCGACTTGGTCTGGAAACACGAGCGTTCTTGAAGAGGCTTCATTGACGCCTGCAATGAAATCAATATCATGTAGTGACGTTGGAATCACGGTGTTTGATATGTTTGGATCAACCATTCCCGATTTCTTTTCAGTGATGGCACTCCGAACTCCCTGAAGTGTGGCACCTCCCCCCCCCCACACACACACGCCATGTGAGTCTCCATTCCATGTTCCAACACGCTTATAACATAGAAAAAACACCAAAACGGTGGGATTTATTTTGAATTCACATACAACTACCACAGAAAGACGCATTATAAAAAAAGAAAAGAAATTATAACCA
>NW_020869040.1:611011-613511 GCF_003789085.1 Penaeus vannamei | reverse complement strand
TGTGTGGTGTGGTGTGTGTGTGTGTGTGTGTGTGTGTGTGTGTGTGTGTGTGTGTGTGTGTGTGTGTGTGTGTGTGTGTGTGTGTGTATACTCAAATTCCATGCTTCCCCCCTTCTGTGAGTGTGAAAGAGAGAGAGAGAGTGAAAGAAAGTAAGAGTTTTTTAATATTCATTCCTAGCTTTGTTAACAGATGTCTTTGAATGACAAGCAGAGAGATTAATTTCATTCACGTCGTGCTGGTTAATGACGGTTTTAAAGAGACTATTGCGAATATATTTGTGTGTGTGTGTGTGAGAGAGAGAGAGAGAGAGGAGAGAGAGGAGGGTAGAGAGGATAGAGAGAGAGAGAGAGAGAGAGAGAGAGAGAGAGAGAGAGAGAGAGAGAGAGAGAGAGAGAGAGAGAGAGAGAGAGAGAGAGAGAGAGAGAGAGAGAGAGAGAGAGAGAGAGGAGAGAGAGAGAGAGAGAGAGAGAGAGAGAGAGAGAGAGAGAGAGAGAGAGAGAGAGAAAGAGAAGAGAGAGAGAGAGAGGAGAGAGAGAGAGAGGAAAGAGAGAGAGAGAGAGAGAGAGAGAGAGAGAGAAGAGAGAGAGAGAGAGAGAGAGAGAGAGAGAGAGGAAGAGAGAGAGAGAGAGAGAGAGAGAGAGAGAGAGAGAGAGAGAGAGAGAGAGAGAGAGAGAGAGAGAGAGAGAGAGAGAGAGAGAGAGAGAGAGAGAGAGAAAGAGGGAGGGGAGAGAGAGAGGGGGGGAGAAAGAGAGAGAGGGGAAAGAGAGAGGTACACTATGGTGCACTAAGAGTCTAGAAAGAAAAGGTGTGCGAGCTATTAATGGAATTATCATTATCATTATCCCTGTGTGTGCGTTCGTGCATATGTATGTCACGCGTTTACGAGAGTAATAATACACGTCCAGGATCCGCAGTTTTTCAGCCGCTCATATTTCCTAACCACATTATGATAAAATGGAAAACGGCCCAGGTGAACAAACCCCAATTCTTACGATGATAAAATGGTCAACAATGCAGCGCTTTGTGTCGGCCAACAATCCCAAAGGGCCGCCTGGACAACAGAGCAACACCCGCGCTGCAATGGCGATGTTGCAAACTTCACGCATTCACCGGCGCGTGGTCATTTTGCTTTTCTGATGAAAGGGAAATGAGTTGTCCGTTCGTGGGATTTGTTTCCTTTGTGTTTCGTGACGTAGGTGAAAAAAAGAATATGCTGGTAAGAGGTCTAATATATGGCGTGGAATACTTTATGGGTTTACTGCCCTTTGCGGTTTGTGCTATTAAGGGAGAATCATTTTAGTTGCACAGCGGCAGTCATTGCAAGCACTACATTATCGCCACCATTGTCATAAAACAGCATACTTGTAATAGAGATTATCATATTCCTATCATTATTATCATTATTTCACCCCAATTTAGCCACCAAAGAATACTGGAATAGCTATTTGACCTCCTCATCCGCAACCTCTTTCTGTCTCCATATTTCTTGACCTTCTCGCCCACTGCCCGTCAAAACCTTTCGTCCAAGGGTGGCGCCGTCGACTCCAAGGCGCTGCTTCGTCCCTTTCTTAATTCCAACAATGCCTGGCCTCCTGTGTTCAAGCTTCTGTTTCACGCCGAATGTTCGAAGGATCTCTCACTCAATATACTCCTTAATTGCTTGTATCTTTAGGGTTACAGTTACTTAACTAATGTGGGGACAGGCATTCACATCCGTTACGACTCCTCAATGTATATGAAATCCGAAATATTATTTTAAGGACTGTTTATGATCTTCACAAGCTTTCAGTTTCTCCTACAGGCGACCCTCTTTGCAAGAAACTCTTAGCTTATCTTAGACTCTGTTCATAAACTAACTTGTTTCATCGTGTTTTGTAGTATAACACCGGTAGCTGTCAAGTTGATATCCTACTTTGTCATAAACTTGACCTGGAATCTATATAGTCATAAGACCTATCGACTGTTGTATGTCCCTCTCTTTTCCTTGGAAATTGCATGTAGGTAAAAAAAAAAAAAAAAAAAAAAAAAAAAAAGTAGCCTTTCTTTCCGAAGTGGTTTCGTTCCAATGCCCTACCAATTTCCAAATGTGAATTCATCGATTCCTGATCTGCGATGATGATGGTGATAACAACAATATCAACAATAATCATAATAATAGTAATGATGCTGAAAATAATAGTGATAGTGATAAAGAAGACGATGATGAGGAGGATAATGATAATGGAAATAGTAGTAATATCATTACTATCATAAAACATTATAATAATTATTCTTATCATTATCACCATCATCATTATCATCATCTTCATAATAGTCATCATCACCACCATCATTATTGTCATATCATTATAATTATATGGTTATCCTTACTGTTATTGTTATTGTTATCATTATTTCATATTACTATTAGCTACCATCATCATTATCATCTTTATCATCATCATTAGGATTTTTACTGTTGTTGTCATATTGATAATTATTATTCTTGTTGTCATTATT